>JAEQBH010008015.1:0-121423 GCA_016808115.1 Tetrastigma voinierianum | reverse complement strand
AAATACCATTATGCCCTCAAAAGCATTAGACAAAGAGGTAAAATGGGAAAAAGGAGAAAAGAAAATCAAAAGTCAACAAGGAGGAGAGAGGATTTCAGACACATGAAGTCATAATGTGTTGGGGGTAGTCTGGCACCAATGCCAATTCGTGATAATAAGGATTTCGCACTCGGTGCAGAATTTTCCCCGCCCTGCTCTTTTTCCGGTTCCTCTTCGTCTCGTTTCAGCCTCTTTTGCTCCCTGCTCTCTAAGTCGCAATACGGCTTCAACCTGGGCCATTCATCGTGGTTCGCCCCACCCCGGGCCCTGTCCGAAGATGGAGAAGTGTTTAGCCTCAGAAACTACCAAAACACTCAAAATGTTGTTAGTAACATAATAAAAAGACATCAATATGCCAATCGGGTTATTCGAATGATTAGTACCTAAAAAGTGCCTAAAACTATGATGAAGAAAATTCCTAAAGAGCACTTTACAATTAATCGCATTCAAAGCTCTTTTTCTTCTTTCTTTTTTTTTTTTCGCTTTTCTTTCTTTTTCATTCGAAGACTTCATTGGCTTTGTTGGTAACACAAACCTATTATGGTCAATGATCTAAGGCCGGTTTTGCAAAGTGAAAAGTGGTATATAGCTTCTCAACCTATTGATACAAACTGGTGTGCAATGTGTGTGATTAGCTAAAGGGGGATGTACCAGGTTGAATACATTGGAACTTTAGTCGACCAAAAACCTAATCATGCATGGAATTGTTCTAACATTAAGGTAGCATATAGGGCTTTAATTCTTCAACAGAAGGCAAGAGTAGAAACACAAAATACTAAAGTCACAAATATGATTTGCAAAAGTGTAGAAAGTAAGTAAATAATGCTATAAAGCTTTTAATATAACCAAAGTGGCTAGCACAAGCTTAATCATAGCTAAACATGACAAAAATATCACTGCCTACTATCGGCTAATACATGTATCCTATACAATCCTATACAAAATGAGAGGGTGCGCTTGATAAAGCCAAAAACAATACAAAACATGATGAAGATTACTCTAACTCTAACTTTTCCCCTCCAACCAAAGTATAAACATGCCTCCACCGAGTAGATAGAAAGTTAGAGAAGGAGTGTGACCACCCCCACTCTTCGTGGCGGACTGAACCGTTACCGCTACACGCCACGATATCCAAGGAGGCTACTACCGACCGATCTCGAGTCAGGCGGTGCACCGCCTCACGACTCTAAGACCAGGTGGGCTCATGATCCGAAGAAGCATGGCATGACTCGAAGCAAAGTGACTCGACTCGCCATCCGCCGTCCACCACGCCTGTAGTCGCAAGTGCAATGTGAGACAGCATCCATAACAAACTAGCTCCTTTAATCGACTACGGACATAAGCTGAGATCGGCCGCGCTATGTAAGAAGGGCCAGAGGCCAGAAAAATGAGGTGTGAGGGAGATGAGGAGAGATCTCGGTGCCGGCTCCTTCCACCCTCGACCTCCATATCGGGGTGAACAAGATCCTCTCCCTCTCAAGTGTCCTCTCCCGCCAACATCCGCCTCCCGCCCACGCAAAAGAACATAGAAATCGCATGTAAAGAGATCGTCTGCGGAGAGTATCTCGAGCGCAATCTGATCTCCTCGACGCGTGGCTCAGGGAACCCCTGCATGCTCAGGACTCCAGCCGCAACTTTATCAATAAAGGTAACTTCGCCGAGCGCCTCGCGCGGACCTTCTCTCAAATGCAAAGCAGGGAAGCCGCGACGCTTCCGTAGGGTCCGTAATCCTCCTCGAGATCCTCAGATGAGCCTCGAGTATAGCCCCCGAGCCACATAATGCCGTAAAGGAATAAATCGTCCAGAGCACATGGTCCACAGAGCATTCAGGGCTGGTCGCCTTTAAGACACAGGTCCCGGCCAGAGACCTGAGCAGACAAATGGACCATCTCTTCAGGATGGTTTGCCACCGCTTATAACCTTATAATCACCAACGCCACGCCGCGTTTCAAGGCAGTGTGTAATGTCAAGAAATTTCGAGTACTCCTGGCGGTCGTCACGCCGACCGGAGTCAACTGGGACGCAGACTCCCGGATGTCATGCGGTGGTAGAATCGCGATAACCCGGTAAGGTAGGAATCGCCATTGCCATAAAGGCAGCGTGAATACCGCCACCACCGTGATCGTCTCAAACGCTTAACCACACAAATGGGTCTATCATAATATGGCTCTCGCAGAGTCTTCGGCACGCGAATCGCGCCCCCGGAACAATCACGTGAACAATGGGCGCCGATCCTCGGTGCGCATGTGATAACCCGGTATGGCAACCTCATCACTGGCGGACGTGACGGCCGCCGGTGATCCCAAGAGCTCTAATGTACTGGAGGTCCGAGCCCATTGAGGTCGCCCCGCCGCTCCGCGCAGATCGGGAGGCCCGAGGTCCCACCCCCGTCTGAGACACGGATGGGGGCCAAAAGCCCGAGTTCTGTATGGCAAAGCCACAACGCAGCCGCGGCTATAGCAGTAAAGTCCGAGAATGGGCATTCGTACTCTCGGGAGGTGCTCGTGATCCTCTCTCAGGCAGGCCTGAACCCGACTCGGGCTCAGAGCGATAACCACCAATGTGCACGAACCATGTCCGTGGTCTACCGTGTCATAGGGCGAGCAAGGCGTCAGGCTAAAGAAGGGCAATGGAGGCCAGGCGTGTGGACGCGGCAGAGTCTGTGGGCCCTGAGGTGGCGCACAAGCAAATGGCGACCCGGCAAGAGGTCACGCTGGCCTGGCACCGCAGGTCATGTGGCCTAAGTCATGGAGCTGGGGTGGGCGCAGGAGAGTTGTGGCACGGTTTTGCACGCCGTGGCAATCGACCAAATGGTCTATGGCAGGCCTCAGGGATCCGGGTCTCTACTGGCCAAGAACAAGCAGCTCCGAACCTGGTGCATGGGTGCCTCAGGTCATGATCACTGGCAGGGGCTTAGAGGAATGTGAAGGCGTGAAATGATAATGAGCTAAAGCCCCTTTTTTATAAACTGCTGGGGTTATCAAGGGTCCCTAGAAGCCAAGAGCCATCGAGGTTTAATTTCACATTATAGCCAAATTTCGTCGAACCAAATTCCATCTCGCATTAAAAATACCAATTTGATTTAGGTAGATTAAAAATAAGATAAAATAAAAAATATTTAAAAAATAAACACAAAATAAAAATAAGATAAAAAATAAAATAAAATAAAAGTAAAATACTGTGAAACCTAAAATTTTTATATTTAGCTAAAATTAAGATACAAGGGAAGGTTAATAAAACAAGTAAACTAAAATCGAATCAAATTAAACTAAAAACCAAAAATTTCGAAGTTGCGCTTGGTCTCGTGAGGCCAAACCACTTCATGTTCACCGGGCCATTCATGGAGGTGTCAAGGAGGAGTAAACTCACTTCTACAAATGCCACGCGGTAACGCAAACTTCATGCTTAGCTCCTTTGTTTTGCACTTCTCTTACTTGCGATCGGGCTGATCATCGTTCTCAGACGAGTGACCGATGCAGCCATTTCTCCCCAATTGCTTCATTTCTCTCGCACCACCTCGCTCGGCAAGTGAGCTGCCCTGCCACTCGACCACCTGGAAAGCGTACTTCTCGATCCTTGCATGTCATCTTCGCTAGCTTCGTGGTTTTATACTCGCGAAAATATTGAGCTCATGTCAGTGCCGCTAAATGTGAGTCGCATGACTCCATTCCCAAGAATCGACATTCACGGAAGTGGCCAAAATGGTGGTCTTCCCAGATAACGGCACATGATCGGGTCCACTTGCGATCGGTTCTGTATCGCGCACCACAAAGCTCCACTAGGTAATAGAATTCCATTCCACCTTTACCAACACATCCCTCAACTATGCCCTTAGAATTTTTACCAACGATCACCAATGACAAAGTGATGTCAGAAGTTTAAGCTTCTCCTAAACCTAATCGCTTATACATATACCGAATATGGCGTAGGCTTTACCCGCCTAAGTCTCAATAAAGGCTTTGTCTATGCAAGTCCTTCAATGTCACCTATTGTGGGGGATCCTGGATCCTTAGACACCGGTCTCTGGGTCGACACCGTGACTCGTCGCTTCCCGTTAAAGGCTTTCAATGCCTAACCTTTCATGACTGTGCACAAGTCCTCAAGAAATTAAGATATGTCGGGACCTCGCGAATCAGCGTCAAGCAAAGGATATTTACCTCACTTGCCCTAGCACCTCCCAAATTTCAAATCTTTGGCTCGGGATTTTCTTCGCTTGTTAAAGGTTCGAGGAAACGGAGGGGCATATTTTCTTCACCGAATCTTCACCGATTATTATCCTCAGTTCAAATTTTCTCTTTCTTGCTTTCTTCAAGAAGCATGGGTAATCACTAATTTCTTTCCCACTTCTGCAGTACGATGGCCCTTACTTCATCCATCCTCGAAGGTTTGAAGAACTCATTTCATGACTCCTTTTGATTTGGCAAAGGCTTAGGAAGGAAATTCCTTCTTTCTCCATCAAGAATTATTAACCCGGTGACTGAAATCGTAGGTTATCAATCTTCCGATTAAGTTGCTTTCAAGCTCATCTATTCTCTTATTCATGCAGGCTTCCACAAGATCTATTCTTTTCGAAATAATTTGTTGATTCCCTTGCTCCTCCCACAAAATTGCCTACCACCTTGCTCTCAAATTTAATATAGCTTGTCTAACAGAGGAAGAGGACGGGTGGATGGCCAGGGTCGGTACTTAGAACCAAATTGTCGCTTAAAACTGTGAGTAATATGTTTCGGGATTAGGTTTCAAGAGAGATTTGGACATTTCCTCTCAAATCGAATTATATGTACTGTCATATGGCACAGGGTTTGGTGGGCTTGTATCGCTCCACGACACAAGATGCTCGCCATCAAATCTCACCATCAGGGCATTGACAAAGGTTCTTCCGTGGCCAAGGGATTGCAATTGACGCTGGTCACAGGTAAGATTTTCAACACCGTCGCACCATGTAAATTTTTCCTTCTAGCTCTTCCACCTTCCTAGTTAAGGTCGATGTCTTTGCTTTCATCTCCATGTTCTGAAGTGCATAAATGCTCCTCACGGTCGACGGCCTATTCTTTCACTTCCTCGTCTCGCCCATCCTGCCTTGAAGCTTCCCTCAGCCTCAATTCAAGAAGTCCATGGCTTCATCCGGTTTTCGTCAGAAAAGTCACCTCCACACATGGTTTATAGCAAGCTTAGTTTACGGCAGAGACATACCATCATAAAAACATTCACTAAGATCCAGTATCAAAACCATGGTGTGGGTGCATGCATTGATAGCCCCCACACCTCTCCCAACACCGATAAAATTTCATTGTCATGTCGAGTATGTAGATTTGCCTCTTCAAACCGTTGGTCTTGGTATTGAAGAATTTCGCTACATCCTCGCCAAGCAGGTGGTATGATGCAGAAGGAGCACTCACTCTGTGGAGGGTGCATGTGGTCCCTCATTGATCCGTATGCCGCTGATTCACCGGGAGTGCCTTGTCGTTTCACGTTCTCGTGCAGAGACCCATTTGATCATCGACATCGATTTCACAATTTCGCTTTCACCGGGTGTACCACTTTTCGCGAATCTACCTCGATATCCTCTATCCCAAAGGTCGCATAAACACCGTAACACAAATATGACAAAACAAAGAAGCAATAAAAAGTTTGCCAAAAAGGATCAAGAGCAATAAATAACAACTTATCAGAAATAAAACAAATTTCAAGCAGACCGAGTAAAAAAACTAAAATTCTTACAAAACGAAATTAAAGGGTTGTGTAAGTCACGCTTGTAATGTGGATTGCGTTCATATCAACTCATCATTCGTGAGTTCGTGACCATCCTTGAACTACCCATTAATTGCGGTTGTACTTCCGTAGGTGATCCGAATCGTAACAAAATTTGTTTCATTTTCTCCATCACAGAACGTTTTTTACCGCAAAGATAGCGCCTAGGTCGAACACCTGGACGGGGTTTTCATCCCACAAATGATTCTCAGATCATGATTCAAATGGCGCAGGCTTATTTATTTGGATCGTAAAAACAGTGGAGATTGTCATATAATCGAGTAATCAAATAGCTTAAATTAAAGTGTGTTGGCAATCTGAAGGTCAAAGTCAATGTTAGCTTGATAAAAATGGGTTAGTAAAGGTGTCCTCGTTTCTGATTATGAAATGACTTGAGGTCGAAAAATGCTTAAACCGGATCTTTGCTCGCTTTGAAAACTAACCCTTAAACCTCCTTTAGTCAGTCAGCCAAAATATGTATTATATTTAATGTTCAGAGCTGGCGCTACAGATGTGAACCTCATTTCAGTACCGTAAATGACATCTAAAGAATGTCATCTGCACTTTAAGAATGCAATGAACCAAAGTACGATGGGCATTGAATTAAAAGAACACATTAAATGGCATTAAACCTAGTTTGAAAAGTTTGAACAATAAATGCAAGACTGTTTAGTTTAAATCGAGGATCACCAAAACCACCATTAACTACAATCTAGCAACCTCCTCTGGTGCTTTGAGTGTTGAGCCAAACATCCTGAGTCATTATCCACAAAAGGTAAAGCTCTGATAAACAAGAAAATGAGAGGAAGAAGAGAGAGGAAGGCAGAAAACCAAACTAAAAATCACTGTGTGTCATGAATGAAAGTTTGAAATGAGTTAGGTTATAAAGCTGCTTAAGGTGGGCCATAACATACAAGATGTGTAAATACCAAAATACCAAGAATATATGATTACAATAGGGACAAATAAACTCATAATAAACGGGTCGCTTAGATCAAAAACAGGGGGACAAATTTCACTACGCATGTTGAATTTCATGGACAAGAGAAATTTCAAGGTATCACAAGAAAACATACATAGCTTAAATTAAATTTTCACAAGATCTGCTTATGATAGCTTAATTTCGCTATGATAGCCGAAATTTCGCCATCATAGAGAAATTTTGCTATCATAGCGAAAATCAAGAAGCACGAAGGATTTATGTAATTTTCGCTTATATGGTTGCGAAATCCTTGTGAAATTTTCGTAATCCTTATAAATTCAGAATGGAAAATCCCGCACTCTCCCGCATCCTCTCGTATTCCTCCATATTTCTTCAATTCCACTTAATATTTCTTCCGTAACTCATTGATGAAACGCCGTAGATCTCGTGATAAGTAACCGGCACCATACGAAGGCTAAGCTTTAAATGAAGGCTTCGAGGTCTCAAAACCTACAAAACTATATCAAAAACAACCTCAAACAAAATCAAGAGTACCTAAACTGACTCCGCATTATGTCAATTAATCGCCTAATTAATATAGGATTGGGTAAGCAAAAGCACTCAAAACCTATCTTAACAGATCACTCAAAATAAAGACTTTTTTGGGTACTAATCACAAAGGGAAGTCAGTAATCCTCTGGCGATCTATCCATTCATGCCACCCTCATGTCGAGGTCCCAATCAAAGATATACTTTAGACTTTTTGGTCCGAGAATACTGAATTGTTCACCATATGATGTGAGCGCAAATCTTTACAAAGACTATAGTCACAACTCCATGTCATTATAGATCCGCTTATATCTTTAGCCTTAACCATAAGCTTACCACCTCTCGCATCGCATCAAAACACATCCTAGTCCATCCTGCAAGCGATCGTAGTACACAGTACATCCGGGTCCCGGACTATCGTGATAGCTGACGAAGCCACCACCCCGGAATGCCTTCACACTACTATTCAATCAACTCACCCTTTCTCGCCAATCTCTATCATAGAAACTAGTCTGGAGAAACTTCACAAATCTCTAGTAGTACCCTACCAATCCCAAGAAATCAAGGTGATCTCAAAGACCCACTTCACTCCTCCCAATCCATAAATTCCTTCTACCTTCCGGGTCCACCGATACACCCGAAATCGACACTCACGGGCTTAAGAATTTCACCTCGTAGTTTCAAAACTAGCACTCACGAACTCAGCGATAACTCATGTTCTTTCGAGGGGCATGGAGAACAACTCAAATGATCCCCGCCCCTCTTTATCTTAGAGAGTAGATCAAGATGTCGTTAACTAAGACTACTACAACCGAGATAAATATACCGAACACCCATGCATGAGATCCATGAATGTCACTGGCACATTCACTAATCTAAAGGCATCACCGCGTGGAACTCACAAATGCCTTACCACATCCCGAACGCCGTCTTGTGGATATCACCCTAACTCTCAACTCGATGATAACTCCGTATGGAGATCTTATCTTCGGTACCCGCGCCTCTCACCAGACACAACCACAATCCCCAGGTGATACTGATTCTCGATCGTGAACCCACCCAACTGCTTCAGAATAATGACAAATATGGTCTTCATTCTTTCCTAATTGAACAGAATCAGAGCGCCCTAAGGTGAAGTGCTCTCATTTAATGAAACCTCGTCAAAGAATTCCGTATCCTGACTCGTTTATGATCCTTTACTGGTAATCCCAGATCATCCGAAAGACATCCCACCACAAAACCACTGAGGTAGACTCAAACCCCGTCTCATCTGCCCTCGAAAAGGCTTGTAAGCCAACCCATTAACCGGTCTATGCCAACAGAGTCGTATACTGCCTAGTGGGTAAAGCACCGTTTATCTCCCCGAAAACACAACACAAACACTGTAATATCTGGGGCCAAACTTCTAGTCGTTTAAACATAATTGTAGTATATTATAGTGTATTTTGAAATTTTCACTATTATTTCATGAATGTATAAAAATTCTTTAAACCCTGATGGTACAAGATACAAGGTAAAGTGGAATTCCACAAACAGATATAAAAGTCATAAGATAAGCAGATGAGACATGGGTATTATAGAAATAAGATAGAGTCAGAAGTAAACAAAGAGAGCCTGGAGGACCAAAGTGTTAAAAAAGGAAACATTAAAAAATCAAACGGATGTCCAAGTTAGTCTCTCATTCTGGGGATTAGGAGGGCTTTTACGTGAAGAGGAGACGGCGCATTTTAAAGTATGTTTACCGGGTTTGTGTGGATTGCTATTTTGTAAGTGGATTTAGAATATTTGTGCTGGTATGGATTCCTTTGATTCTCGACCTGGGCTTTTTGTTCAGGGTTTTGTTATGAGAAGCTCTAACCCACCATTACAAGTGTTTGCAGCTGTTAGGTTAGAACTTGTAGGAATATGTATGTATAAGTCTGGAAGGAGATTTCTATGGATTTGTGTAAAATCATGTAAGTTTGGTATAATATTTGTCGGGAGCTACGAATCCTCTTAATTTCCCTATCGTAGTTTATGTTGGGTTATGAACCATTTTTAATCTGTTCGTGATTCCACAGGCTTTGATGTGACACGTAATCGAGGAGGTTATCAAGAAAAGGAGCGTAGAGATGGCAAAATATGCCATTTCAGAAGAACTTAATTCTAAGATCGGTAACAAAAGGCACCTTGCATCTATTGGGACAGAAAGGCTAAGTGGCATCTGCACCCATTCACCATAAGAGTCAGTACCAAAGATTTACTCAAAGGCAACAGATGATCGATGCTTCCAAGAACCTTGATTTTTAGATTCTCAGATTGTTAAACTCCCAAATCTGGTATATCTGATAGTATAGGAACCCTAATAAATGACTAATGTGGATTCAAATAAGAATGAAACGCAATCAAAACTCACTGTGACTCTCCGAGACAAAGCCGGTTAATGTTGGCAAACTTAATACCCCTATGATAATATAGTAAGTCTCGAATCATATATAATCAGTAGGGATCGCTTAAGACCGAATATTGAATGACACAAGACTTTCATATGCTGGCAAAGTAATATAGCAGGCGCTCTTGGTACTCTCTAATTAGTGCGACGACACTCTCTAACCATGCTTCTGCAGACACTTAGTACTTCAAGATTATCCGACAATGTTTACTCGCTGTTTCAAGACTTCGCTGTGCCACAAAGACCAATCGTGATCGCACCTCTCGTAATTTATCAGGCCGTATTACACTATGTCTTATTAATAGTCTGTAGTCAAACAGCTTATATGATAAGAGTCCTAATAACGACGCGAGCAAAGTAATGTACATCGTTTCGTTTAAATGTACCATTTCGCACGGCGTACAAGCATAAGCTCAGAGTACCTTACTGCAATTTCGTACAAGATATAAGCCTCAGAACTCCTACGAGATCTTAACAAGTATGGGCCGCTTATATATAGAAGGTGTATAAGTTTATTATGCGAATTTGAAAATTATGATATTCGCTAATCGCTATATGCCTACGCAACAGAGTATTAGTGCATGTGTATACGTATAAGTCATATGTTTCTCACTAAGCCTTAAGCTTAGCACGGGTTTTAATCCGTGTAGGTACAAAGAAGGGCGTCCATGATCTTCCGCATATTGTTGGGCCAACAAACTAGTAGAGTCCACTACGTAGGGTTTTGCACTGAGCTATGTAAAATGTAAATGTACTCTTTTTCAGATATATATATATATGTAAACTGACTCAGGATCAGATGTATTTGACATCAAAACACCACTACGGCAGTAGCTTTTGTTTTTTGCTTTCAGATAAGATATTTTGATCTGGCTTATAAGACTCAGCTCACCAATGTCCTAAAAAAACAAGTAAAGAGTCCCGCATGTTTCGCGTTTCTTCATTCGCTTAAAGTGATCGGGGTGACAACACCGCCCCGTGGGCAAGAACCCTCCTATGATCGTAATCAATGACGATCGGCAGTTATCAACCAATCCATCCTAAGGATGATATCAAAATTCGACATGTCCATGACCCTAAGGTCCACAAAGTGAGGTAGATCCAAAGATATCTGTTAACTCACAAATCCAACATATCAGATTTAACACCACACCTTAGTTCCTGGGGATAGCTTATATGCAACAGCTTTTTCCATGTCTCAACCTCTAAGCCCAATTCTTCACACATGTCAATTAGCAAAGAGGATTTTTCTTTTCCTTATTTCACAGCGGTGCATAATGCCAAACACTAGTAACATCGGGCCTCTCGCACTATCATGCTCATTATCATTTGCCGAACCCCTAAGGTTATTTTCTACCCTGTTCTTCGCTTTCTATATACATCCTATCATGTATAATCCACACACATGTAACACACATTATGTAACACAATCATCACACATCGATTCACAATGCCCAATGAATACTTTGATACCAAGCTAATATGATGATGTTCATATCGAGCCCTTGTGTGTTCATAACATGTTGATTATAACCGTATCCTAAACCCATGCCTGCTCAAGCCCTAGGTATTCGAATACCTGCTCTAATACCAAGTCGCGGACGGTATCGATGCACCATAAATGCCCTAGCCTAAGCCCATTTCTCGCTCCTAGGTAGTTGTATACCTAAGCTTTTGATAATAGGCTATGACACCCCAAACCGGGTGTCCATTGATAACCAAATACCAACGCACCTTAACACTTATAGTTATCACATATCTCTATAGCCACTGCATCGCTGGCCCCTATCTATCGATCCATTCATGCATATATATTTTAGAAAAATATATAAATCTCTCTCAAAACAATTCATAAGTGTTCCAAATTACAACTCTCTTATATACAAAATATTACATGTAAAATCTAGTTTTTTACAAAAAGGTTTCTCAAAGCCACAATTCGGCTTTCTTCTACACTGGCATCCCTGGATGAGGGACAGGTCAATCGCCTCAGACATAACCTCGTGACCTATATGGGTCCCACTACAGTAGAGTAATGCCTAGTAAGGATAACTCCTACAAGGGCTACTTCCCTACCTAAGTGCACATACAAATGCCATGTTTATACAATAATAAACACATCGCGATCTGGCGAATATTTACCTAAATGGAATCATACATGCCATGAAATAAGATGAGGCTCATCATGTCCCATGTCCCAAGTCCTCATCGACTCTCTCACACAAGCTTATGCCGAGTGTGAAAACTCGTCATTAGAGTTTCATCCAATGACCTTTTTTTCCAAAACAAAACTCATTGGATATACCTCCAATGTCCATTTCATTTAATCAAATCCCATGGTTTACGATTCAGGGCCACTGATTTTCAATTTCACCATGTGATGCCACACCTTTCTTCATTTTTATGGGCTAATCGACCTGGGATCCTCGATTAGTACCCAAAAAGTGCTATTTCGAGCCCTATTCAAGATAAAGTTTTATGCTTTTTCGCCGCTATCAATCATATCAATTAAGCCAATTGATGTGTGCAGTCCACTTAGTTTCACTAATTCCATTTCGAGATTGTCGGATAGTTTTGCAGTTTCGAGAATTTAACCATGCTTAACTTCTTATTGTGTTGAATGCGAGAATCCTCAATGATTTCACCGGGTCGAGGCGGCGAAATATCAAGATTCAGTGGAAGAATCAAGGCAAAGTGATGAATGCGGCGCGTAGAGGACGAGTGAGCAAAACAGAAGGTGAGCATCCCGTAGATTTTCGCTACATGATCGCTGGTGGGCTTAATCGGATTGCAAAATTCGCAATCCTAGCGAAATCGGGAATTTTCGCTAAAGCAGCGTAATTTCGCTACTTCAGCTGAACTCCATCGTGTCTAGTTTGAATTTTCCACTGCTTATCTTCGTGGCTCACAAAGTTAACTAAATTGCTTAGCCAACTAAATTGACTGTTGCTAGCGAAATCTCCCATTCGCTTATCTTTGTGAATTTCATAGTTACGAATTTCACAAGATAGCGAATTCTTTACTCATGCTAGCTGTAAATTTCCGCATAAATCTCAAATTTCGTGTTTTTGGTATACTGATCCCAAACGACCACGTTTAATGATACCATTTCGAATTTTATGTAATTTCATATTTTAGGTATTTTGTATTTTCACACTTTCAAGGTACCATATAAACCCCCACCTCTTTTCAGGAATCTCTAACTTTTAATCTTTCGCACACCTGCACTTACATGCGCTTTTCTTCTCTTTCTCTCTTTCTCTCTCACTTTCTTAAAGCAAACACCCTCCAAGGATGACAACTTGAGGATGAGCGCAAAACCCTTTCCTCCTTGAAGTGGAAGGTTGTTTGGGGTAGGACCAAGGCCGCTTGGCCCCTGCTTTTCTTCACGCACAGTTTCGACATTCTGTCTCAAATTTCCAACTCTAGGTTTAAAGCTGGTACTTTCGTCAATACTAAGCCTTTGGTTTAGTGTATTCTTAGCTTTAGATACACTAATATCCATTAGCTGCCATTATTTGAGCCACCAGGTAGGTTAATGGGTTGATTTTCATCGCAAGTGCATCCACTTTGATCATCACTTGTATCTTTAGTAGTTCAATGGATTCTTATTTGCATCCATCAATTGTCAACAACTGCCAATAATCATCTCCCATTAGTTACCTTTACTAATCATCAGAGAGACGAGTCAAGATAGATTTTCATCAGAGGGAACCTTAAATGCTAAATAACAAGCTTACCAAAAGGGAAATTATTGGGGTGGTTTAAAGTTTTTAAAAGTTAAATGAAGATCCTGCTCGGGAAAGCCACATATGTCATCCTCCCCAACGCGAGGAAATAGACTTCGAACCTCAAAGATCATAGAATCCAACCTCACGACCTAATGCTTCGCTGAGTTCTATTTTACATTTTATTTCGCCTTTATTTTCTACTTTTGAAAAACCACCAACCCACTGCTTTTTATCCCACTCTAAAATCCAAACCAAATTCACCATTTTTTGGCTTCACTCAAACCATTTCAGACGAAGAAAACCCATCCCCGTGTTCCGAATTCCTAGACTGCCATACCAGAGGTCGATCACGGTATGTGAGGTCTAGATACAAATTTTGTTGGATTCCGTGATCACCCTACCGTGGGCACGACCAAAATGGCTGGGCAAGGTTTGACAGTCTTGCAAGGCGAATGATGATCAAGGAACACTTGTGATCCTCATCACAAGTTTTGGTGAATTTTCATATATACATTTCTTTAGTGTTTTCAAGGTGTTTAATTTTGTTTCGCTTTTATCTTGTTTTTACCCAACTTTACCTCGGGTAGAGTTGTTTTTTTTTTTTTTTTCCTTTGCTCGCGTCTCCCCTGCTTGTCGCGTGAAACTACTCGCTAAAATTGAAGGTGCAGCTTTAGTACAGGTTCAATGGGAAAATTGACTGTGATCAAATGGAACCCCCACATGAAGAGCAATACAGTCAGGAGAGTAACCCTAGAGCATACATGACAATGAAGGATTATAGGAACCTTCCGGTAAAGGGCAAAGAACCCTCGTAGAGAAATCCAACCCATGGGCAGTCTATGAGGGAATATAGACCAATGGATTTGTGCACCGTCTATAATGTCTCTCAACTTATATACTCCGCTTCTCCATTTTACCTCAACTTCCCAAAGAAGAACAACCACCTCACCCTTATCCCTCGGCAATGTGCCCATCCCGACCTGCGCAAACAAGTGGACACTCTTACATACACAAAGAATAACCAAAGCACAGTGGAAATCGAGACAAGGAAGAGCTCCTCGAACAAGGAATCGGGATGGGTTCCAAAGCAAAATTGATCAAAATCGACATCCCCAGCAACCACATTTCACATCAAGATGAGGAGAATCTGAGGAAGATTTGCTGACCGACAATCATGGTGGAGGATAAAGGTCAACAGCGTGGGTTATCTCGAATCCTCATATACTTAGGTTGCGGTTTGTCCATGGAAGAAGAAGAAATCAATGCTTGTCGATCAAAAGAGCAAAGTGATAGGAAATGTCGGGAAGGGACCCAAGAGCTTATCATTCAACCAAACCCCATAGCCTGATCCCAATGCCACCGCCTCAAAGCTACAAAAAGCCCATCACTAATCCACCTTCCACTGACTCCAGCGATACCCCTGCACATACCGGGGCCCCGCAAAGACAATCCACACCAAAAAATACTACCCAAAGGCCACCCACCTCACCACAGAAGCAACATTTCGCTTCAAGAGATTAGTGGCCACCCTAGACAAGCCTCCCGCACTACACCACACACAAGCAAATGCCACATCGTGACGGCATGTTGGTCAGGTTCGTTAGTTCGGCTCGAGCACTTTGACCTTAGCATCCCATAAGCTCCACCAGCTTCTTTCAGAATTTAATTGCTTAGTCTTGTTTGTAAGCTCCTTATTTTGTTGTGGGTTCTGTGTGTAATCTACTGAGGGCTTATTTTTCTTTGTGTTAGACACAAGATCAACCACTTCACTGATAAAGATTCTCAAACACTCGCCAGCTTCTGGATGATCCTTCTCCCGCACTAACGATCGAGGAGGTACCACTCCATCCTCTAGCTTCATCCCATACAAGGATGACATTCTTCGTGTTAGGTGTAATGTTCATATTTTTAATTTAGTTTATTGGTTCCGTATAGTTCTTCATAGACCAAATTTGTTTGGTTAAAATTAAGGCTTTTGTAAAGCCTATATTTTTTTGTCTCTCTACTCTTGCCTTAGTTGAAAATCAAGCCATGTATGTTACCTTAATGTTAGAACAATTCCATGCATAGATTTAAGCCGTCAACTGTCTAAGATAAATAACCCCCCTTTAATGACCACACACCGCACACCAAAGATTGCACAATAGGTTGAGAAGCTTTATACCTCTTTCCACTTTGCAAGCCTACTTTTAATTGTCGGGATTTACCCATAATAGGTTTGTGCTACCTATGTATGAAGGCCAATGTAGTCTTCCAAAAAGGAAAAGAAAAAGCAAAAAAGAAAAAGAAAATAAAAGCCGTGGACGCTTTGTTTCGAAACCCGAACACCCGGCCCGAGGGGTATGCGGCGAAGTTTTGTGCCCTGGGCGCCCTGCAACCTTCATCGGGTTTGGAGTCACCGACCAATGTTCGCTATACGGGTGGACGGGTAGAGCTAATGGTCAGTGTGCTTAATTCTCGTCATCTGAACCGGCAAGCCCGCGCAGTTTGCGGGTCATGGGTGATCCGCTCGATGCCCTAAACCTTAATCGCTGGGGAGTCATCTGCACCCTTCGCACCTGGACTTCGTGAAGTCGAGAAGATTGCAACTCACATTGCAATCAAGGAAGAAATAATAAGAGCGTAGCACCATTTAGGCTGGTCACGCTTTAAGGCCATGGCATGAGTTGTGTCAGGTGGAAGTGAATAATTCCTTGCAATTCTATTGGCTCAACTCCTCGCTACTCAGAACAATTAGATTTTGGTGGAAATTCAGGTTGATTTCCTTGAAATCGCACAGCTCCTAAAACTTGTTCTATATGGTTTTGTTCTCCCATGACGGTTTACACAGGTGTAAATTATTCATGCTAGCGTAAAGCTAATCCATACATACACTTTTCAAATTCCAAACACTTTTAAAAAAGGGCTAACATGCATCCCATTTTTGTTTTAATATCATAAGGACTAGCAACGGTTTCGTCAGGTGTGATTAAAAAGACTCAAAAGTGCTATTTCGAGCCCTATTCAAGATAGGCTTTGAGTTCTTTTTACACACTAATCATATCAATTAAGCCAATTGATGTGTGCAGTCCAATTTAGTTTCACTAATTCCATTTCAAGATTAGCTGATAGCTTATGTGTTTTCGAGAACTCAATCAAGTGTTTATCTTCTACCGTGTTTGACGCGTAGACCCTCGATGATTTGGCAATCGAGCCGAGGCGATGAAATATCAAGATCCGTTGAAGAATCAAGGCAAAGTCGATGAATAAGAAGCTATGCAGAGGATGGAAAGCAGAGCAAAACAGAAGGTGAGTAATCCTGTGATTTTCGCCAGATTGCGAACTACTGACGTACTTTCGCACCGCACAAAATTTTAAATCCTAGCGAATCGTAGTCTTTCAGTTAGAATACAAATTTGCTAGCCAATAAATTTCATCGTGTTCAGCGAAATTTCCCATTTTCTCCCCGGGAACCTCCCGTACAATAGGAATCCAACCCTGACCCAATGCTTCAAGGAGTTCTATTTTTACATTTTATTTCGCCTTATTTTCATTTTGAAAACCACTTGTCCAATCAAGCTTTTATCCCCACCTAAAAATCCAAAACCAAATTCACTCATTTTTGAAGCTTCACTCAAATCATCTCTAGGGTGAAGAAACTCATCTCGTGTTCACCCTAGATTCATATCATAAAGAGAGTCACTACTTAATAGAGGAACTAGATACAAATTTTGTTGATTCCATCACCCTGGCAAAGGCACGAATCAGGATCATGAACCCGCAACTACCGTGTCCCACCTGGGGGATCTATCCCCGTCTCGTGCCTAACACGATATATATATATAGTATATATATATATATATATATATATTTTTTTTTTCTTTTTTTTTTTTTCTTGCGTTGAAATCGTGAGACTTTGGCTGGATGTAAATTCCAAGGTATCGAGCTAACACCCATTCACCAAGAATGATGAATGATTATAACCATGCACATACACTCCAACTCAATTATCTCATGGTATAATGCAAAATGCCACCGTGATGTTATCTCATATATATGTATAATGAACAATTCTATGGAATAATTTGGTAACCAGATTTTTATGCCAAGTACCATGGATAGTTATATGGAAAGTATATATTTATGATCCATCCATGTTAATATATATAAATACTAATATATCAACATATTTATAACACATTCAAAGAGATGTTTTAAAATTTCCAACAATAACACACAAAAATAGTTCACATAAACTAGTTTATTCCTAGCCATAACCTCGGCCATACTTCGCCTTAGAAATAACTGACTCACCCATAAATTTCAAATGCTGTTTCATTATTTATTATTATTATTATTATTATTATTATTTACTTTCAGATCGCTACACATCAGCTATAAACGCAACCTATAAAGCAATCTTCTTCAATCTCGATCAACCTGTTCGAAAATAGTCCCAATGTCCAAAACTCGGGATCCCATTGTTTGGGATGAACCAATAATTACCACGGCCGCACTCTTTAGATTAAGAGGAACCAAGTAGAGAAAACCTCAATTCTTTTTGTTTTTGAACCTACTGTGAGCTCTAGAGTGTGACCAACTCTTAATTCTCGGGCCTACGACTTTCTCGACCCCCAACACCAAGAACTTAGAGGCACATCGACTTCCCTTCTCCCTTCTCATTTTTCCCGCTTTCCGTCCATGGATTTTTTTTCCTCTTCTCTTTGTTTTCCTCTCTTCATTTATTTTCTTTCTTCATCTCTTTTCTTCATTTTCTTCCTTTTCCTTTCTTTCTTTTTTCTTTCTTTTCCTTTTCTCCTCCACCGAATTTTGTTTTCTGCCTTGACTTAAAGAGAGGAAACTTCCTCTCATTTTCCGTATTCCTCTCACATGACATGTGTCTTCATATATCCATTTTCATGTGTCACATGGACACATGCACTAGGTGGAAAATGCCATCCACACATCTTTCACGATGTACTTCTAAGTTTTCCATGTGGCAATCCACATGGTCATGCCATGTGCTTCTGTCTGACACCGTGCCTAGAAATATGTGAAATTCACTATCTTGGAAACCAAATGAAATCTAACTAGGTATGTAATGCCCCAAAAAATAATTTCTAGAATTTTATAATTGTTTTGCCATATTTCGTATGAATTGACAAACTGGTTTTTCCAGAAAACTGATAAATTGTGAAAAGTGAATGAATACGTGAGCATATGATTAAATATTATATGCCAAAATGAGAAATTGATTGAACCAAGAAATAAAACCTGGGGCGGAACAAGGGTAAATTTGAATTTGGTAAAATGAGGACCTAATAATGTAAGAATAGGATGTTTTAGCCGCTATTAAAATGGATAAAATGAAAATTGAAAATACATCAAAAGAAGAAAATTGGAGAATGGAATTTGTGTAAGCCAAACAATGCCTTACACTTAAAATGAGAAGTAAGACCCGTGTGGTCTTGTGGAAGAGCTACATTTGTGCATTTTGCTTCAAAACGCAGATATGAGAAGAGAAAGCTAGGCAAGGTGAGAAGATCAAGATTGTTGGTGGATTTCTTCCCATTCTTGCTTCTAAGTGACTGGGCATCTTCAAGGGAGAGATTCAAAGGGATTAAGGTAAGAACCAAACCTCAGATTTCTTTAAATGATGTCGTTAGAAACCCTAACCATCATGGGTTTCTTTCTCATGGTTGGTTTGTGGATGATATTAGAATGCCTTCGATTGATTTCTAGAGTTTCATTTTGATTGGGCATTTTGAGAAAAATCGTAAAAAGAGAAAACCATAAAAATCGGGCAAACCACTCCTACTAATCGCGCGAGGGAACCCACGACGCGATAGCTGAGTAGGAACCCACGCCGCGCGCAGGATGCCTTGGTCGCGAGAGGCCGAGGCGCCTGGAAAGAGCACCCCTAGTATGCCACTACAGAAGCAAAGCTATGTCGTATAAGGCCTACACGCAGTCAGAATATGCCGCTGAACACCTCGTGATTCGTGATAATCTATAGATTAAGGACCTTTAATAAAATGATTAATGGGGTTCACGTGTAAATAAAGATAAAACTAAAATAAAACGATCGCATCACGCCGAGGCGGTTAAGACTTAGTGTTTTAACCTAAAACCGTTAACGAAGATTAATCGTCATTCACTAAAAATGTGTAATAATTGTTTATCCACTAAGAGTGGCATAATTCTTGTATCATCAGGATCGTGGAGATCACTCTAACTCCAGGACTGATTGAAGGGAAGTAGAAATGAGAGCCTACAACCCTGCTGCTTTACTAATTTATCTCAGTTTCAAGAGTTGTGTAGTATACCAACAAATTTAATGATCATATGAATGAGAATATCTTTAAAATGATATTACAAAAGTACATATAATGGAAAATGTATATTAAACGTCCACAATTAATCAGATGGTTATTTAATTGAGTTGCAAAACTAATTGGTTTGTTCTCGATATCTCAATTGAATCGATATATCGAATGACCAATACGTACATGATTCACCAATCGAATCCGCTGCCAAGGCAACCCAAATGTTCATCGTCCCACTTCAAGTGATGCACCAATTCCAAGATCCATTACGACATGGTGTATGACATTGAAGAAATGTCCCACTTGGCGGGATGCACGACCTGGTATCCGGCTATGATGGTATACGGCATTTAAAGTCACTTACATGTCAAAATAATCTAAGATCCGTCATGATAGGAGACTGGAATGGAAGAATGTAATCACATTACCGAATGATAAAATGAGGGGATTCAATCAACTAATCCATCACGAATGAATTGTATAGACAAAGTGAAATTAAAAACTTGATGAGTGTAAATGATCGTGAACCAAATACATCTTTGGGAGTATATACTGAATCCATGATTTGTTAAGTAAATTGGAAAGCATGTGAAATACATGATACATTCAACATCAGTGTTGAGCATGCGAAAATAATGCAGCACGAGCAGAATGATTATCAAAACACTGGCTTTACGATAAACATGCCATGCTAATCAAAACTGGAATAATCAGATAGAACCACTACATGAAAATGCATGTAGTTTTTATCTGGCGCGCAGTTTCGAAAACAGAAAGAAGGCAAGATCAAGAAGTAAAACGCGCGCGCACAAAACAAAAGTTGAGCCGCGAGAAAGTTGCAAACAGATAAGTAGATATATACCTGGCCATATGGTTATCATTTCTTTTTTAACATGGACATTTGTAATGTGCAGTTAAACTCCGATATCGCTTGTATATATCTTTTTAGAAGGCCCGATACGCCATTTTGTAACGAATGCATAAGAGAATGTTTACTGCCTACCATTTGAAATGTCACAGAATTGAAAACCCTAAAACGAAATGACAGTAAATAAAATATTTTGATTAGATAAAAGAAACTGTCATAAATCCTGCTCGTTTGGATCTCTATCTCGCCTGCCAGGATTCAGTCTACATTTTTAAAAAAAAATATAATAAAAAGGTAAATAAAAAGAATTAAACGAGTATTCTGAACCTGCTCGATCCAATTAACTCCAAGCCTGCCGAAAAGGGTGTCAAGTAAGGTAGCTAAATTTCGTGAGACGATTCCAACGTAAAGTCTGCCTTCCATCCAAGTTCTAGAAATTTAGGTTTTCAACCCGTACTTCAACGACAAATTCATCGTTCGTAAATCTTGCATTTTTCCCCAAGTTTTACATAAATACCACCAAGACTAGGCAAACTAAAACAACCCCAAATCCAAAACGCCATTAAATTAATCATAAGGTAATTTCCTTTTTTTAAACTATTCACTTGAAACATGGTGTCAATGTAAAACACTAATATGCTCTCAAGAAGTTTGGAACCCAGTCCCTTCATTCCTACAGTCTGGGGGCCTAGCACTTTAAAACCCACAAAGCAAGGGTTTATTAGCAACGCTTCCATTTGGTGCCTCTCAAAGCATACTCTTTAAGAAGTTGGGTCTACTTCAAATGATATTAATTATTGTGTGCATAAAACAGAAGTTAGGCTTTTAAATTAATAGAATATAGTTGAACTTTACAAGCGAACTTATTTAGATGGATATCGGGTATCCCGTGAGTATCTAAACTGATCTGCTGCACTTGGTAGTTCAAGTATTCGATGCTCAGGTCAATAATTAAAATTCCTGAGTGTATGTGTTTATGGTTAGAATGAAAAGGAAAAATTCTGAGAGGTTTACATACTACATAAGCTCAAAGTGTGTTTGTAAAGCAAAACTGTATTTTTGAAAGTAAAATTGAATATACGGATGAACTCAACTACCCATGTAATCACATTTGATTGTCGGTGACTGATTGCGGCATTAGGGCTTAAAAAATCATTGAATGATGTTGACATCTATTTAGCCCCGCGCGTTCATATGTGCGTATCCCAGAATGTGGCTAAAAGCCTAACTGAATAGTTCGGCCCCCCTGCTTGTCAAAACGTATTTTAAAAAGTCGATGATATTTATTTTAATAGTCCATTTTCGGGGGAAATTATCATCGTTAACTCAGACATCACATGACGTGACGCTGCCATGAATAAAAAAAGACAAATATTTTAGCTTTTTTCAGTTTGAATTCTTTTTTAAATTTCAAAGAATAAGTCATAAAAGAAAACAAACAAATGAATATGAAATCATTTAGCTTTTTAAGAAAAGGCCAAAATCAAACGTCACACGATCGCCTAAAATAGCTTCTGTAATATCTGTGAATGGCCTAAAAGGAAGATACATGCTGTCTCAATGCCAAAATATGGTCCACATTTATGTGTTTAAAATAAAGAGCAGAAGCAAAGGAAAGAAATAGAGTCAGAAAAACTTTAGGTTCTATTTTACAATAAATAAGAGAAATATAAAAACAAAATATAAATAATCATCAAAATTAAAAATTGTTTGGACATTTAAAATTAAATAGTTTAAGTGCAAGATTAAGTTAGAAGTAATATAAAAAAAAAGATTTATTGATTTAATTTCAATATATTTCATATTTTTGGAGAACACATAGCCTGAAGAAATTATCGTCATTCAGGTAGATGTGTTTTGATTATTATCTGTGTATATATTGTGTCTCG
This sequence comes from Tetrastigma voinierianum, assembly GCA_016808115.1. Lineage (NCBI taxonomy): Eukaryota > Viridiplantae > Streptophyta > Magnoliopsida > Vitales > Vitaceae > Tetrastigma > Tetrastigma voinierianum. The sequence goes on along the minus strand of JAEQBH010008015.1, from coordinate 98,938 downwards.
CCTGACATAAATCCGCTTGGCTTCTCCGCTCATAAGTGGTACTGCTCGTGGTGTGGATGATTCTGAACTGACGTAAAACCAATCGCTAGAGAGCATCAAATCAAATCATGGTCATCAATATATTTATTTAACTAAGAGTCATGTGCATTCTAGTCATCATACTGTCTTATCAAATGTGTAGCTTTGAAGTTAGTTTCACCGTATTTGTGCTATTAATGTTGGATGTTATTATTCTCTTAGAGTTTTATTGAATTTTTGATTTAAGTGTTTTTCTATCGAATGTATTACTAGTTCGATCAATAAAATTATTTTCCTTTCAAAGTACACATGTTTCGTAAAGAAAGGAACGAAGAGACAATGAATGCAAGTTTGGGAGTTGAATATTTTCTCTAAAACAAGGAATGCTAAGCTTTATGCTTAAGATTCTTCAACCCGATAACATTTTTTTTCTATCAAATTAACTAAATAGAAAGCAAGAAGGAATAAGTTGCAACCAATCAAGACCCCTGAAATTTAATCTTCCTCAAAAATGGTAATTTTATCATTTAGTCTTTATAGATCTCAGATATTGAAACACTTCACCGTTTGAATTTATCGCAAAATCTGCGCTGCCACACTAATTCATTCAAGTCCGGGAGGTCAAATTTCACTGCCAAGGTAATCGAGTGCGTAATACTCCCGGGCACATCAGGAGCGGCCCAAGAGGTGTCACGTGTCATGTGCATAATGAGGTCAAACACATCCCAATGGGATCAGCAGAGACACATATAAACACGTGATTCGGGGTGTGAAATCTAGCACTGGATATGGATAAGATGAAATCCAAGTCAACCATGAGGCACATGTAAGGGGTGAAAGATATCCCACTCGACCCCATTCTCGATCATGTTTCATCTGCTAAATCTGTTGGGAGGGGGAGAGCAAACGAAGAAAAAGAGAGAGGAAAAGAAGGAGAGAGTTTAGAGAGAAAGTGTCTACATTTAGATTTCCGACGACCATAGGCCGAATCCCGAGGCGCAAGAGGCAAAGTCGATCCCATCGTATGGCTTGATGCAATCTGCAGCGTGAGTTTCAACCGCAGTAGGGGTCTTTCCTACTGGTTATTTCTTTGTCTAAAATCCAGGCAAAGTGGTTCGTGTCAGTGAGGCTTAAATGTCCATGGGAGTTTCGCCCAAAGAAGCCGAACTCGATGTTGATGCAGGGCGTCCATGGACAAACACGATTATTTCGGATCAAGTAAGTCATCACGCTTGTCGGACCAATTGTCCATGTGAATTTGCTTGGAGACTAGATAGCATGATATTGCTTGTAAAATGAATGGCTTGAAATGTGAAACAGATATAATGCATGCTAAATGATGTTAATATTGATCATAATTATATGTTATAATCGTAATGAGCCAGCTGGAATCGACATATGAATCGGCATTATCAGACCATTTGCACGCGACATCAGCCGAGCCCGTGGGTGCATCGGTATGGTCGGTTCATCACTGGTGGAATGTGGGTTTGAAGTTGTCCTTAGAGACTAAGATCCAATAAAGTCTCATATTCAAATCATAAACAGAAAAGTAATTAATGCGCAAAGCAAGAAGTGGCTGTTAACTTCAAGTGAAAAGCTTCTGGAACACAAAAGAGACATGTCATGAGCCAAAATTCTGTATTTGTAAGAGACCACTGCAGTTTTAAAAATTTCACTGCCCAAAAGAAAACACGTGGTTATGTCGCTTATCACTGACTGTAGTTAGGTGATGTGAGCTCCTGCATCACTTGATCTGCTTAACATCAATGAATTAAAAGGGTGAGCCAAACGCTGCCTCTGCAGATATAAAATGCATTCGCTGACACTGGTCACACTCGTGTAGTCGTGGTGAGTGAGTCTGAGTGACTCGATATTGCATGAAAACATCTCATGATGATATAATCATTCCATGGAGAAGTGTAAATGTGCAGATGAACGTGATGTTGTGATGTTCCATCTACATTTTAAAGGGAAATAGCTTCCTTAGGATAATCCAACCACTTTGGCATTGCTTAATTTATCAGTAGGATCCCCCTTTCGTGCAGCTGTGGAGTGTTCAAGAAGACCGCGCTCACTAATGTGACGCCCCCCATTTCCCAGGGTCCCACGACCATCGTTAACCCGTGTGGAAACGCTGTGTGTTCATATCATGAGACCATACATGAGTAAAATGGTTTATCGTCACAACATACTCACTCAAATATAAACTCAACTGAGGAGCACAGTTTCAAGAGTTTATATATCACTTAATACAAATATGTTTAATTGTAATGATTTTATATATGATGGAGCAAAACAGAATCAAAGCAATATGTTCTTTCTGCAAGCTGCCTAATGAGTCGCTCGGCCTTCCCAATACTCCCCTGACACCAAATGATCCCATTACATTGAGTGAGCAACGCCCAGAGTGAGGCTTTTCCCGGGTATGGTTACCTTTCACCAAATGTGTTACAATGAAAATATAACATCCATTCCATACACATAATTCACATGGAATGATCTATATCACGATGAAACACCTATGCTCCAGCCTCACCCACCCACTCCTCATGTCTATTTAAGGAAAATTCACTGCATGCTCAACGATATTCAATCAGAAAGTCCCTACTACACCAACAATCATGTAATTCATTAATGGGTAACATCCTGTAGTCATCCCATTCTATCACCCAACTCAGCCCGTTATTAACATGACCTGTGTTTTCCCTTTAGGTAACAGAACTTTCTGATAAGACTGCGTCTCACACCTGCAAAATCTTTACAGATAGTACCGCTGGTCTGCTAATCTATCTGAAAGTCTTTACACTCTTCGGGTCTTTACACCCACCATTCTGTGATTTTGGCAATCATTCGTGTCTTTGCATAATCTATCTCGCCCCATAATCATGACAGATCCTTTCTATTACTTCACAGAGTCTCCTACACCAGTTTTTTGTAAGAACCAACACACATTAATTATCATTTTATAATTTGAACCATGAGTCTTTATCGACTTTTCCCAAAGATACCAGTTCCAGACCACCAAGAGGTGAATAACCATACCGCACCGGCACAATCCGACCTCGACGGATGTCACCGCGGCACATGAAATGTAAAGGATTCCAATTCATATAATCACCCTGCGGTTCTGCTAATACCATATTTCATGTTAATCAACCACCCATGTTAACACATCAATTTAGCACGCAAAGAATACATCATTTCCATACATACTGGGCTTCATTCAATTAAAACAATAGTTTTATCCTCCATAATATCATCCATGTTTCCAGCAAGCCACAAACTGGCTGCAGCAATTTCACATGGAATCATTTCTAATCCAACAAGAAACGAAACTGGGGCCATGGGTCATCCATGATGCTCCTCTTCATCACACTCATTCACTTGAACTCAAATCCACATTTCCAAATTTCATAACATCCAAAACCATCGCTGCTTTAAACAAGAAACTCAAGCAGAGAAACCCCTACTCCCGAGTCAGGTCAAAACCCACAAACTCGGTGTCCATGGGCCTGCAGTAGAGACCAAACTTCCTCACTGACATCAACCGACTACCGAACACCGAAAATCACAGAGAGAAGTCACAAAATCGTTTTCTCCTTCATCGTCCACAGCCAAAGAGAAGAGAAGATGTTCTCTTCTTTCATTTTAATTCTCTTTTATCCTACATTAGTTCACTTTAAGGACCTTTATGGATATATTTAATAGGCCACTATCTCCTATCTTTCAATATTCATGTGATATGTCACATGGATACATGTAGTAGGTGGCCCTCATTACACCACATACTCTCTATATCATGTGTACTCTCTCACAAGTCACATACTGACACTGTATACACCCTAAGGCTCTCAAAGAAGTGAAATTCATCACTTCACATAATTTGATCAAATCTTCATAGTAGCTAGATTTCAGCCAAAATGACTGAACGTTGAATTCCATTTTGTCATCCTGGTATTCAAACAAATTCTGATTTTCGACCGTAAATTACCATTTTACCATTTTTCGTAAATAGAATTTCTTTAAGATGCAGCACTGGGGAGTTTTGAGAAGAAAGCCGATATGTGGCTTTTTATATTTTGTAAAACATGTAAGCAAAACATTATGATCGATGTGTGTTGTATAAGAGTGTAATTAACTCGAAACTATTGTAACATAGTTGGATATATTTTGACGAAAGGATGTAATGGGCTCAATGGTGGGCCATTTTTACTCATGTTTGAGTCTCGTAGAGAGATAATTTACTTGCAGACTGAGACACTTAATGGCTACATGTATTCCGCTGGCCGAGAGTTATCGCTGGACCCTGCCTGGTGCCACACTAATTTTCTTTCTATTTCATGTTTCATATTTTTTTGAGAATAAGACTTATTTATATAAATTTCATAAAAAAAATTTAAAGCAAAGAAGAAAAGTGATGAATGATGTACAATTAATAAAAATTATTCGCTTTCTCAAAAAAAAAAAAAAAAAAAAAAACATCAGGAAACCCCGAGAAAATCAAATTTTCCGAAATGGAAAATGGTAATTTGGCCAAAACTAAAATTTTCAGATCTTGATGATGAAACTGACCACCGCTTGAATCACCTCGAATCTAATACCACGTCGACTTCATTTAATTTCGTAGATAAATACAATTTCACATTTTCGAGGCACCAGTGGCCCGGTGTCCCATAAAACTGCCGGTACATACGACTAAAAAGTCATCATTACATGTACTCATGTGGACACATGTCGCATGATTAGAGAGATAGAGAACATTAGACATTAAGCCATGTCAAAATTAAGACAAAAGGACAAGATGGAATTAATGGAAAGTTCATTGAGAATAAGATTAAGGATGAACGCTTTCTTATTCAATCTGAAGAATGAAAACGCGGCAGAGCCGAAAACGGCAAAGAGAGGCCGCTGTGATTTTGTGACAGAGAGAGCTACTTCTCTAGATTTCCCGCACCAGACCGTTGATTCGCTTCCGCCAAGAAGTAAAGTCGTTTCTACGCTATCGATGACTATGCGGACACCGATTCCGTGGAGTTCCGAAGCAACCCAAGAGGTGGGCCTTCCTACTGTGTTATTCCCAGCAGAGCCATGTGAATGGTTGTGGATATTCAGACGAATTAGGCTGCAGTCGCGGTCTCAAAATACTGAACCGAGAGAGAAGATCCCTTTATAGGCTGCAGAAACGCCCGACCTGGGGTTTCACCGTTCACGGTATTGTCAGATTTTAGTGTATTTGTGTGATTCAAAATGAATTACTTATCGTTAATTAGCTCCATGACAATTTTGCGTTATTAGTTGCAATTTGAAAAACACATCATGGAGTTAATTATGTTAGTATATACATGTTTCATATATTAGCACAACTTGTTTAGGTGAGTAAATCACAATGTTAATGCATGTAATTGTAAATGTGTTAATATGATGTGGGAATTATATAAAATATAATTGTGTAAGCCATTGGAATGAATCAGAATTAGCTCAAGTGAGCTAATTTTGATGTTATCGTAGAATTAAATAACATGCGGTATGTATGTAAATTCTTGTTAATATATAAGTTGAAGATATATTGATATTGTGGATTTGAGGAATGGCATAATGATTTACATGACCTAGGGAACCGGTTAGGAATAGGTGTGAGTGCACTCCAGATGAAAGAAATAAGAAGGATGTTTTTCCTCTGGGCTGCTTAGCACGGAGGGAGCTCTGAGACTCTAGACAGTGGATCAAAGCACGTAGATATCTCGCCAAGTGTAGGATCATGTAATTTTGAGTGTGCTTTGTTTTGTCATGACATGTGCACTTAGTGGGAGTAACCGCGAGGAAATTTTCACTGACTGGCACTGTCGCCACCTCGCTTTCTGGCGAGGGACTACTGGTTTAAAAATAGTGGAGGTATTTTATGACGACGTCACAGAGGCCGTGCTGAAGAAGCCGGACAGGCTTGCATTACTGAATGTATTAAAATTGTAAATCTTAATATATGAATTCTTCCCCAAAACAATTTCTGTAATTCTTTATAATAATTTTTATTATACATTATGTAGCTAATCTGTTTCGCCAAACTCGGGTTTTTTCGAAAATTGATAAATCAGTACCTTTGTAATGTAAATTGAGCGGTGAAAGATTGCCAGCGTTGGCGAGCCGCAGAAACAGAAAGATTGAACTGGGCCATCCCACAACAAAGGCAATGGAAATTTTTGTACTTGAGTGACCGGTGCGTCAATGATAGCTTAAATGCTAATACGGTAATAAAAACATAAAAACATAAGAATGAATTAAAAAGTTAGAATGTCAAAAAATGGAAAATTGATTTTAATGGTGGCAAACAAGGCCTAGCGCGGAATAAGTGATTTAAGAGAAAAGGAAAATGAGAAATGGTAGTGGCGGTGTAAGCCAAACACGGCCCATAACTTAAAAGAAATTTAAAGACCAAAATGTGGTCTTGGGGGCCTCATTTGAAGAGCAAATCCTGCCAGAGAAGAAAGGAGAAATGCAAAGCTAGGGGGCAGATCAAGCTGCGGGCTTGGCTTCCAATTCTGCTCCTGGAAAGAGATCAAACAACATGAAGAGGAGATTAAGAGATATACAAAAACAAACCCACCCCTCATTTATGATTTTGACTTGGGAAAACCTCAACATGAGGAAAATGATTTTTATCGAGTCTAAACCACCTTTGGAGTTGTTTTTTGCAGATTCCATGTGATTTTATGATTTAATCGGGAGAAGATCGGTGGATGGAAAATGAGTGAAAATGCCAAAATCCAACATTTACGGGCAAAAACCCGCAGGGTGTGCGGTGCACAAAAGCGCACGTACGGTATAAGTCGAGCCGTATCCGTGATGCGGTATGTAGCGGCAACCGCACAGATAGTCAATGGTGTACCAGACAGTCAAGGTGGTAAATTTACGCATTGTGCAAGAATAACCTTATACCTGTTACGTCGTGCGTGTACCTGCAAAGTTGTTCCAATGTTCCATTTTGCACACGCCGCGGTCCCGTTCTGCAAAATCGCTGTCAGTGGACCCTAAGAAATGAATAACGGGGTTCAAACAAGTAAATGAGATTCGTTAAAACGCATCGCATCACGCTTCGCCGTTTCTCGGCTTCGCCTCAAGAATATTCATTTGAGATGATTATTCGCTGTCCATCAAGTGAGTGAAGAAATCGTATTTGACTGAAGCAAGTAGATGACAACTGATCTAGGATTGATATCTAGAAAGAAAAGGAATCGATAACGGTTTGTTCAACCCTCATCTCCATTTCACGGTTCGTTGTATACCAAATGAATTTGAAATTTTGCCACGAAAGTGCATATGGATTTGAAAATGCGATTATGATCGCTATGATGCTATTTGTGAAATATATATATATAGTGATTTGAAATTTATTGTTATTCGTGTTTGTCAAACAGGCATGTAAAAGCGGTAATATTTGAACCGTTATAAGCGAAGTTGGCTGCATGCGCAGTTGATTCGCAAATGTATTATTAGCGACCAATACGCATGTGATTCGCTCGAACTGTAATTCGCCATGAAGGTAAATCTTACTGGATGTGGAATCACATTGCTACTAAATGAGGGGGTCAGACAGATCTAACTAATCAATCTACTCGTAAATGTCCATTTTTATAATATGTGAAATGGTAATATCGAATATGTGAAACCTCATCAGAACCTAGATGATGTAAATGACAGATTCACCAATCAACTGGCCGAATGTCGATTCTCGTAGAGCTATATGTGAAATCACAAACCAGTGTTTAAACATGATATAAAAGTGTATTCAGAGGCATCTTTATATTACACGATACATTATAAAGGTATTATTTTGATAAATGGCGATATATATACCTGAATCAAATGGAATAGAACAGATAGAAACCACTAAGTACGAAAAATGTTAGCGGATGGTTTTATCAATGCGTGAGGTACCGGAGCTTATAGGAAGTGAAGCGCACCCAAAGATTCTGGTGGAGCTCAGAGTCATGAGAAAGAATCAGGAGTATGTTCCATCTGTCTACTTCTTTCAAACACGATATTTTGTAAAACAATTGAATCCCGAACTTTATTTTGTAAATGCATTTGTTAAATGTAAACGCGACAGCTTAACTAGAACGGAGTACGCCACCAAAATGAAAACAAGCTCCGCTAATTAAAAGGTCTAAAATAGAATAACATAAAAAAATAAGCTGGGGCAGATAATTGAAATGTCGTGAGTAAATCGGGTTCATTGATCCGCCAACTCCGTCGAGTCGTGATTCAGTCGCTGGTTAATTTTGAAAATCAAAATTTAATAAACGATAATTCAAAGGGAATTCATTAACGGCTTCACCCCAAGCGCCCTCAAGCTTTGGCTCGATCCGGCCAACCAGATCTGCCTGCTCCCTGGTCAAGTACAATATATGTTCAATTAAGAGTGATTTATTAACTCTAATCCTGGTATATAGTCGATGTATTTTTGATGAGTATTGATGTCAGTCTGCGGCCTTTTTCCTTCATTTTAATCAGAGCGGATCCTGTGTCTTTGTAAAATGGGATTTGACAAAGCTACAAGTGTGACGGACAGTTGTATTCTCGGGCAGAGCTCCTCGCACAAAGGAGACTCGTCGATTTTAATGCAAAGTGGTGTCGAATTCGACATCCACTTAATATTTCGCGTCGACGGTCATCAACTGACCCCTGAAATGTACACAAATTTGCACGAGCTAAGGTAAAATCCATTACCTCGTGGAGCCCCAGAGTAAAAACAAGTAAATGAAACCAGGGATCGGGAGGGACTCAAGCCAGCCATGGTCATATAAAAGAACATCACAAATTAGTATAGCCGATGTTATACCAGAGCATAGCTTAGTATCGATAAGTTAGCATACTACTTACTTAGACTCGATGGAAACTAAGCGATCATGCACAATCCTTGTGCATTTTATGAATTTAATGTATGTGATTGGACTTCGTGTTGTATATGTGATCGTGTATAACATGAGTGATGTGTGATCATAAAGGGTATGAATCGTGATTTGTACGCTTGTCGAGTAGTATAGAGAAAACTTCAACACTAAATGAGAAAATATAACCTTAGGTGTTCGAGAATTTCGACAAAATGGTCCAGACTGAACGAAAAAAATTTATTTTTTCGACATTGCTCCGGCTTTTATAAACAAAATATTTGTAAGCCCTGGAAACTCGAAAAATTTTCTTCTAGTTTTTAATAAGAAAAGGAATTTGTAATTAAAACTTGGAAATTTTTAAGTGAATGAATTTAGTGTTCAAGTTATTGCATTTATGGAGGTAGTGTAGTTGCCATCGGAGAAAATTGCATATATATATATATATATATATATATATAGTATATATATATATATATATATATATATATATATATATATATATATATATATATATATATATATATATGTGTGTGTGTGTGTGTGTGTGTGTGTGTGTGTGTGTGTGTGTGTGTGTGTGTGTGTGTGTGTGTGTGTGTGTGTGTGTGTTTAGAGAAAATTATGTTAGTTTATTGTTAGGTAAAACAGAAAAATTTTAAATATTTTGGTTCACTTGAAAAATGAAAAAAAAAAGGAGTTTCGGAGCCTGGCCGCTACGCCCATTTTCTATTTCGAGTCACGATACGCAGGGCACTGACATGACACAAGGCCTGGGGGCGCGCGCCAGGGCCACGATACGGCTAGCAACCCCGCGACACTACCTCACGACAGCCTAAGAGGGCATCGCCGACACCTACGACCGCGCGCATGGCTTCGTCGTTGGTCAGACGCGAGACAGCGCCGACATGGTCGGAGGCTCTGATATAGATAAAGAAGAGCGCCACGATAGCGCTAGGAGCCATCGACACAAGACGGAGGCGCTGGCAATGACGCCAGGGATACACAGTATGCAACACGGACGCGCGAACATTAATCGCCATTTATGACACGCGCATCAAATAGCACGTGGCGCGCGCAGCGACACCGACAGTACCGTATTACGCCGCCAAGTCATGACACGGCGCAGCGCGCATTTAGTGCGCCAGAGAGTAGGGCCGGCTGGGGCGCGGGTGACCGTGCACTGACTCACACTGCATCGTTCGAGTCATCGTTTCAGACACCGCTCACGAGCACCGCTCATGAGGTTTTCGAAAAACAAAATCAAATAAAATAAAATCGGCAATTTTTTAATATTTTTTATTATATCAATATATGAAAATTAATTGTCTTCGCATTACCTGGCGAAACGATACATCGGTAGGCGAAATGTTTTTCAGATGCGAATAAAGGTCTCGGTGTCAGGTTTACCCTTAGAGATACCGTATTAGAATCACCGTCATTTGAAATGTGTAGATGGCTAGTCGAAAGCAGGACGAGGTCGCCCACCTATGTGCCAGCTACACCACCAGCAAGATTCGACTGTATTGTGCTGGCTGAGCCGACTGGCGGCCGGCCGCTATCGCATACGGTAAAGGCAAGAGTGTGCCAAGGAGGTCCGAGTACCCCGGTGAGGTCAGGCGCACTCATCCCTCCCGCTCGCCAGTGGAGGAGATGCAATTACGGTAGGACCATCGTTTGGCGTGTCGAGAAACATGTCAGAGGCTTTGAGATTGTCTCCGATAATGCATCAGATCGACAGTCAGATTCACCAGAAAGAGGCCTAAGTACTTGCGGAATCGGGGCAAAGACCCCAGACTCAGAGGTAATGACTGGGCGAGTTCCATGATCTTTTCACGGGCAAGCATTTTCCTGAATACGTAGGACATGGCGCTTGGGAGTCTTGTGAAATAAGCAGGGGGCCATGACAAAGGATTGAGTATGTGGCCAGGGTTCACTAGCTAACCCGCTTTGCTAATGACTACGGGCCAAGGTCAGAGATTTAAGAATGGCTAGTTACCCATTCTGGGTAGGATTGTAGGGATCTTGCCTAGTGACATGGATTCACGGTCAGAATGACCCTAACCATGTGAGACAGAGGACACTGTGGTATCCGAGTCATGATGCCGTATGAGAAGAGGGAGGATCAACCTTCTTATAGTTTATGTTAGGCGTAAGGCTCTGCCACACGAAGTTTTGCAGGACTACAAATAGGATAGGGCATTTAGTCGCAGGCAGATGATATGTTGGTTTCTACCGAGTAAGAGCTATGTGGAATGTTAGGGATATTCCTCGAGGCTTGAATTATCGTGTTTCAGGTCCAAAATACTTGAACCAGAGAGAAGATCCCTAGGCCATGAAATGTATCGACCCTGTGTGGTTTCACCGTTCACGGTCATAGTGATTTTTTGCGGTGTTTTAGGTGATTCAAAATGGAATTACTTGATTGGCTAATGGTCTGCAGTGTGAGCTAATAATTTTGTGTTATTGTTGCAATTTGAAAACATGATTTATGAGTTAATTATGTTAGTATATAAGTATGTTTTATATTAGTATGAATTGTTCGAGTCATGGTGAGAATTAATATGTTAACGCATGTAACAAAGTGTTAATATGATGGAATTATATAAAAATATAATTGTGTGTAAGCCATTGGAGCGAATTGTAATTAGCCTGGCGAAAGCACTTGATGTTATTGATGTGAATTAAACAACATGTATACAAGGCACCTTTGTTAATATATGTGTAAAAGATATATCGGGTATGTGTGGCTTGAGAATGACATAATGCATTTCATATGACCGGGGAACCAAGAAAATTAGGTGAGCGCACGCATGAAAGAAAGTCAAAGACGTTTTTTCTCACGCTGGCTTAAATATAATGAGGAGCTCGCTTGGTGACTCCGAGACACGTGGATCGGGCATGTAGATATCCGCGAGATCATGTAATCGCTGGTGTTTTTTTGTCATGACATGTGCACTTAGTGGGGAGGCCCATGCAGGAAATTATCACTACCGGCATTGTCTGACTCCCTGTCAGAGGATCACTATTTCGTGTACAGGAGTGTATGGAAGACGAGAGACACTAGAGGTCACAAGCAAGAAGAGCTTCTGACGTAAATTGAGCATTTTCATTTTGTATAACATGATTAAAATTGTAAAATCTTAATATATGTTCAATTAAGAGTGATTTATTAACTCCTAAACTTGGTATATATAGTTGATGCATTTTGATGACTATTAGATGTTCGGGGCCTAAGTGGCCATTTTTAATCATTTTAATCAGATATGGACCCAGTCTTTTGTAAAATATCGATAGCTGCCATGTGATCGGGATGTGCCAGATCTGGTGAGCTCCCGACAAAAAGGAGACTCGCTCGATGATGAGTGTGCCTGCCACCCTGATCAACGACATTCCGCTGCCTGACGGTCATGGGTCTGACCCTCGAAATGGTATGCCGCCAAAGTAGCTCCTAAAGAAAACAAAGAAAAGACAAATCGTATAAATTTAGTAAAATATTTGTCTTCAACTTAGTATAATTTTTCTTCCAAATAAAATAAGTAGAAATCAAGAAAGAATGTGCTAAGTTTAAGTTTAAAATTTTCTTCGATCCTATCTCATTTTTTTTCTTCAAATAAATATGTAGAAATAAAGAAGGAATAAGTTGATAAGTACTTTTTCTATTTCATGTTTCCTTATATTTTTTATATAAATTTAATAAAATATGTGAAAGAAGAAAGCTGATGGAAGGATAGAATTTAGAAGCAAATAAAGGAATTTTTGGAGTAATTAAATTATTTTTATGAATTTTATGCTTATTTAATTGTTGGTTTTCACTTTTTCAAATTTTAAACTTTTTCGTAATATAATTAAGGTTTATAGTTGATTTTTTTCCTATTGGCACTTATGAAACTAAACATCGAAATATATTTTATCAAGTTTGGAATTACAAGAGCATCATCTAGGGAATGATTACAATAATGAAGAAAATGATGACATACAAATTAACTAATTTTGAGGGCAACATGACTTACAAATTAACTAATTTCTATGGTTAATAAGACTCAAGCTTAAGTAGTTAAAAGTTTAGGTTGAATAGTGAGTATATGTCTTAAGATTCGAGTCCCAAGAGGACTAATTTTTGTGAGGAATACAACATAATACTATGATACAAAAGTGAATAGATGTCAAAAAAATAATTTCTAACAAATTATCATAAAAAAATTGCCCACAAGCATGTGGTACAACATTCACATTAAACAGTAATGGTATATGGAAGGGAGGGATCCTCGAATTCGAGGCAATAGTAGGAACAATTTACTTCTGGATTATAATAAAAATGTTATCAAAAAAAAACATTGATACAAATTAAGAAAAATAAGCGTATTTTGAACATCTTTATGTTATTTTCTAATGGATTGCTTTAAAATAGTTAAATACAAATATGTAAAATGATTTAGAATAAAATATTGTCGCGAAATTATTTAATACATGTTCAAAATTAATAAAATATTTTGAGTTATTAATATGACGCCCCACACCCTATGTGGTCCTATTGAATAGCCAACTCAGGAATTTCATCTGCCTTCTCGCTAAGACCTAAGTTTGGGTAATTTACTATCAACCACTGCGAATCGAGTTACTCTAAGACTCACTTTCAGACCCCCTCACCAGATCTATCTGCATTCATAGTTTGTAAATCTAAAATATAGAATAATACACTTAAATACAACTGAGAAGAGTTTGATAACGCCCTTCTTACTATAATTATACACCACTATATCGTGCAATACCCAAAAGAATTTAATTTCACAAAAGAATAATGTTGTAATTCCTTTATACAAAATACTTTTTACAAAGTTTTATCATACATGTCTACTTCTTCAAGATCACTGTCTGCCTCAGTCATTGTCATCTGTGGTCAACACCTCCAGACTGCATGTCCCCATGATGCGTAGCAAACCCAAGCAAAGTAAAACCCATATGGTTTCTCCCACCTAAGGTATATGCAAACGCTGTGGCTCACAATAATATACACATTCAAAGTAAAACATGCAAGTCTAAACCTAAATTTAAATGCTATAGAATGATGTAACCCATCATGCCCATGTCCTAAGTCCTCACCGACTTCATGATATGCAATGTGAAAACTCATTGTTATTTTACTTCAATGACTCTTTTTCCAAAACAAAATATTTTTGTTTTATAAAACAAAACCCTTTGGATATTCTCCAATGTCCATTTGATTTAATCAACCGCGTGTTTGCATTTGTAGCCATGCATTTTCGGTTCTCACTGCAGACGCCACGCCATCAACGCTTTTTTCGACTTCATTGCTTCCACACAGATGAACCAATCAGTTTTTCACCCGAGGGATATCTATCCCTTCTTACAATACACCCAACACACGTATTTTTCATGCTATAACCATGATTTCATTTTGACGTGTCCCATTAATACTAGCCACCACCCATTCACTCAAGAATGATGAATGATCATAACTACGCTGACACCCAATGATAATATGTCCCCGTGCATATACAATGCAAAATGCCAATGCATGTATCTCATGTCACATACAATGAACACTACATCGAATAATTTATATTCACATTTATATAATAGGTATCATGGATAATTACATCAACACATAATTTACATCCATTTATGCTATTATATTCAAACACCCATACAAAGTCAACATATTTTCAACAACATGTTATTGAATTTCCAACAATAACACAAAAAAAATAAAAAAATAATCCACACAAACTAGCCAATTCACCATAAATCTAGTCATACTCAAATTTCTCGAAATAACTGGACTTAAACCATAAATTTCCACTGCTCCGCTTTTATTTATTTATTTATTTTTTCAAACCTTCAAGACTATCATTACCACTATAAATTCAAATGACATACCCTGAACCTGCACAAAAATGGGTTCAAAAACATTTCGTATTTCAGCAGGTAACCCATCATCCCGAGAAGTGTAATTTCTGCACAGTAACCATAGAATGATATACCGGTGCCTCCTTAATAGCACAACATAATAAATCGCATAATGGTTCAGTGGGAAGCCCAGAAAATTCTCTAGATCCTGATGATTTAACTGACTGCGCTACATACGAATTCTTTTCTCTACAAAATCTATCGACCTAGGTGTCACAATTCGAGACACTCAAATATTTCTTTACGCATTTTTGATAAAAAGTCGCCAGGACTTCAGTACGCAGATTTTTACTGAATCTCTGAGTCAACAGAAGAATGGCTTCGAGCTGTTCATTTGGGTGTCAATGACCAAAATAAATAAATTGTTTCGGTAGAAACGACCCAAATGAGGTAAGAGTCATATATAACTAAATAATGAGAGAAAAGAAGATAAAATCAAGTTGGTATCAAGGACATGAAAGAATTAATTAGATATATATATATAAATTTGATCAGAGGTTTTCGCTTGACCAAAAGGCAAAGCCACTACATTTATGAGCTACGCGTGCAAACAAACGAGTTTTAAACTCTAAGAGGGAGAATTTTCCTACTTGTGTTATTTCTATCCCAAATGTCATTAATGATTGATTTGCTTGAGGCCAGAGGCAAGGAATTTAGTCCAGTGTTTTGGAATGAGTTTAACTTAGTAATTTTCGGATGCTTTTTGGATGGGCTTCTGTTAAAATTTTGGGATTTATTTTCGGACCTATGTTTTCGGGTTTATTTTCCATCTAGAGTTGTTTTGGTCTTGGTTGCAATTAGGGGCTATTTGATGGTTTAGAGAACCAGAAAAACACATTTTTCATAGGTTTGAGTATATGTCACTGCTCACGTGAAGCCCCAACCTTGATCATCACATAACTTTTTCGTCCTGAACTCCTCGATTCAGTGTTTTTGACTCAATAAAAGCCCTTTGAGTCTATAATCTGGTCATAGTGCTCAGAATTAAATTAAAACATATATTTTTAAAATTTGAATTAGCAATTCAAGGTGAAAAGTTGCTTTGCCAGAATGTGGTGGAATGTGCAGAGTAAAAGTGAGTACAGAAATTAAGTCGTGCTCAATTATCAAAACTTTAAAGATGAGTGTTCTAAACTTTATTTTTCAATGCTAGTGTATTATTTTATAAATCTTTTCCCCAGTTTATTAATTTGTATGTTAGTGGTTTTAATACAGGTTAAACCATTCAAAGTTTATGGTTTTGATTTGTTAAACCATTTTATAAAGAAAGCAATATTCTTTATTGGGAAGTGCCAGCAAGCAACCAAGCAAACTTATTTTATAAGTTAGCCTTGGAATCCTTCAGTCTAAAGTGGCAAGACATGTATCAAAGTGTATTTACACGTGCACTTAGTTAAAGACATTTGCATTTTCATTTTGTGAGTATTTGCCTAGCCTAAAACTTAGCTCTTCATTATGGCATATTGGGAGGAGGATCGTGGCACTATCAGTATATAAAGGCAGCTGACATGTGTGATGGAGCATTCCACTCATATTCATCGAAGGTGATGTGCATGGGTCCTTCCATCGACATGGTAGAGACATGGGTTTCATGTTTACTGTGGCACAAAGAAGCAAGAAAAGCTCAAAGTACACTATTGAAGGAGTAAGATGTTACATACAACTTAAAATCGACCATCGATAAAATGCTGCTATTTTACAAAAATTTAAAGTCTTTATGAAGAAGCAAAGCAAGTGCAAGGTTTTTTGAAAAGTGTTTTCAGAAAATATCGCTTTTTACGCTGAGACATTTTAGAAAAGCATTTTTTACTTAAAAAGTTTTAGAAACTTTTATAAAGAAAGCAAGGTTTTCTAAAAGTGTTTTCAGAAAAGATCGCTTTTATAGTTTGAGACATTTTAGAAAAAAAGCAAGCATTTTTATTTAAAGTTTTAGAAACTTTATAAGAAGCAAGCAAAGTTTTCCTCAAAGTGTGTTTCAGAAGACTGCTTTTTACAATTTTCAGACATTTTAAGAAAATAAAGTATTTTTATAAAGTGATACACTCACTGAGCCTTTTAGCCTCATTATTTCTCCTTTTTAAAAATTATCTTCTAGTAATAAAATGCCAAAGCACGGGACATATCAAAGGTCCCGATTTCTCTCTAGGTTATATGTGTCAGAGTTTAATCCCTCTCGATATATTTGTAAAGAAAATGTAACTAACTTTGTTAGAAAATACTTGAACTTAAGAACAGCATGTATGTACATAGTTTTTTTGAAATGTGATGAGGTTGGAGGCTCTTTTGGAAGAAGTGTTGTTGGTTGCCATATTTTAGGCGTAAATCAGATTAGCTGTGTTCCGGGACATGTCCTGATATGCAGTCAAGAGGTCGCCGAAATTTTTAAAATCACAACTTTAGAAAAGAAAATTTTTTATATTAGTTTTCAACAAGCAACACGGCTTAGCTTCACAGGATTCTCTAGTCGTTGGAAGTATCGGCTGCGAGTTTATGTGAGGTTGCCGCACATCGTCTGCTAGTGTAAGTGTGTGTCAAGTTTATCAAAGTGCAGGTCTTAGGAAACCCGCAAAGAGTTAAACATTGTAGTTTTTTATACAATTAGTTTATACCATGCAACCCCGTATTTCTACCCAAAGTATACAGCATTTTAATGTTTCAAAGTATTAAACGCTTTTTCTTTCTTTTTTTTTTTTTTGTTTTTTTGTTTTCGCTTTTTGTTTTATGTAACAAAGCACTATGTCGGGCAGGACGCTTCGAGGTCATCCTAGGAGAGTCATTCCAAAATAGCTTTCTGCCGCGTCGCGACTGAGGGAGTTGAGCACGAGCTGGTTCTACTACCGCTCCATGAATCAGCCTCCAACCCGGCCGGCCACGATTGACCGTCGCAGCCACCAGAGAGGGAGTCAGTTCCAAAATCGTTTATCAGAGAAAGGTGTGGCACAGACACGAGATAGTAGAACTATAGCGGCCGCAGCTGTAGCTCTAGAGATCTCCGCCGCCAACTAGAGAGGTTCCTAGAGAGCCTAGGATGTCTATATAGAGAGCATAGAAGTTGGGCGCCAAGCCATATGATGGCAGTGGCGATCTAGAGGCAACTTGGGTATGGTTAGATAGAGTAAACAAGATTTATGGGGAGTCAGGGGTCGCATTGTATGATCGAGGTCCCGTTTTCGAAGTTTTCGATGGAAGATGTGGCTAAGGATCGATGGATGCCGTGGATGTGAGGTAATCCTCGATGGTATGTCATCATGGGACCGCCATCAAGAGTCTACTAATAGATTCCTTCCTCAAAGTCAAGGATGCAAAGATTGAAAGAGCCTTCGATGCAGAGTTAAGACCATGTTAGCACGTGAGTATGAGAAGAGGTTCTCAGCTACCGATTGTCCATATATTCAGCCGAGTGAAGTCCTTATGCAAGTGGGCTTCTCGGTAGGGACAAGACTCGAACCGTAGTTCATTTGTCCGTGGTTCCCCAAAACAGTGCTCGGGACTACTGAGGCCGCTCCTCGAGGGCTGAGAAGGAGTACTACAACTATGTAATGAGCAGGCAGGAAAGTAAGAAGAGGCACCAAGCACTTCCCACAGAGGTCTCGCTCACCAAAGCAGAAAAGAGAAGCAAGGGCAGCAGGTTACGAGGCTGCGTGCAAATGGGGAACCGCTCTAGTTGTGGATCAGTGAGGCCCCACGCAGCCAGTTGACGCCTCAAAATATTCCTCCCGTCTCGTGGAGGCTGTCAGTTTACACTCGGGAGTGTAAGAGATACACACAGGTGTGTTTCCACTATGGCTAGGGAAGGCCATTTCATTAAGGAGTGTCCATTGATCGTGGGTGTAGATACATCAAGAGCACCAAATACCTTAAGACCGCAGACGAGCACTCGAGGCCTCAGGAGGTTTCCGCAGCATGTGGCTGCACCCGGCAGTAGAGGCTACAGGGTGAGGTAGAGGTAAGTGGCCAAGGGATGCAAACAGAACGATCGCCAAAGTATGTCGGACTCACAGGATGCGCATGCAACTCCATATATGATTATTGGTATTATTTCTATCCTTGATCATGATGCATATACATTAATGGACCCAAGAGCCACGATCACTGTGAATCGTGACTTTCTCTTTCATCAAGCCAGATAGTAGACTCCACCCATTAGGGGGTCAGATGAGAGTTTCCCTTCCAAGAGATCTTTATTCTCAAACAGAGTAGCCGATAAGAAGTTCGATCAGACCCAGCTCCGCTACAGATTCAGGGCCCTATATGAGGGATTTTGATGTGGTTCTTATCGACACTGGTCTCACATAGTGGCCATTAGATTGTTATAAAAGGAAATAAAGTCGTATAGACCAGTGAAATTGAGGTAAAGTCTGTGGGAATACGCAAAGAGTTATTTTCCAAAGATGATCTCTACTGCAGCATGTAGGATGACGCTGTAAGGGTCATAGAAAGGTCCGCTTGATGGGTGGAGACAGGTGCTGTAATCTTAAAGGATGAGATTCTAGTTGTTAGAGAGCTCCCGTATGTATTCCTAGATGATATCAGATTACTCCGTATAGAAGTGGATTTCACCATTGATTTTATCCTAGGACCGAGCCCATTTCATTCTCCTTATGTGATAGCCTCACAGGTTGTGGGAGCTTACACACTTGGAAGAGTTGTCGAGTAAGGATTCATCTGCCGAGCATATCTCCATGGGAGCTCTAGTTCTTCGTGTGAGAAAAGAAAGATGAGAGCTCATACAGGTATAGATTATGTGCAACACAGAGTTACCATCTCAGGGCAGACCCTGTAAAATTTCTAATTTTCTAAAAAATGATAAAATGGTAATTTTGGCCAAAATCCAAGATTTTTCTAGATCTCAGATGACAAAACGAACTTCACCATTGGAATCGTCTAGCGAAATCTAGCTACCACGTTGAATTTCACGCCAATTCTAGACAATGCAATTTTCACTTTTCGAGGCACCGGTGAGTCAGGGGCAGACACATGACACATCGTGGAGTGGCCCAAGAGGTGCCACGGTCACGCGTATCGAGTCAAACATGATCAAATGGACTCATGAGAAACATGTGGCAACATGTGAGTGGGTGGTAATCCATGATGGGGATGGATATGATAGGTAATCCTAGGTGGCCACTTAGAATGTGACATGTGGCAAGTGAGAAGATGTTCTCACTCATCCTCACTAAATTTGTCGGGAGAAGAGAAGGAGAGGGAGAGAGAGCAAAACCGAGAAGTTATAGAGAAGACGAGATTTAGAAAGGGAGAAGCTCACTTCTCTTTAGATTTCAAATGATTTCAAAGGAAAGCAAGTGGAAAGAGTTCATCCTCACGACAAGGGCTTCGCTTAGAGACCAGAGTTAGAGAGTTTCGACAAACTCCAGGAGGTAAGTATTCTCCTACTTTTATTTCACCCCAAGGGCTGCGTGGTTTGCTGTCTCGCCTCCCTGGCGGGAATGTTCGTTGTATTTTGAACCACGGAAGTCATTATATCAGGGTAGCATACACATTAACCTGACTTTTAGAACCGGTTTCTGGGTGGAAATAGATGAAATTTGTAGTGATCCCTTAGGTAAATTTGTAAATGACCTTTAGTGAACTCATGCCTGGCTAATTTCACCGACCTTGCATCAAGCTATCCCCACTCGGTCACTTCAATTCCAGAGGTCAACCTGTAGAGCGGTCTCGGTAGAGGTCAAAGCATGAGGCTGGGCCTGCAGAGGTGAGCCTGGCCAGAGATCGGCCAAATGGCCACCAACGGCCAGTCAGTCAACTCCTACCAACCCAGTCTACTGGTTTACGTGTGAATCTCCAACTCGGTTGTCATAACTTTTCTGGTCCGAACTCCGTTTCGTGTTCTTTGACTCTATGGAAAGACACATTGAGTCAATATTCCAGCCATGTGCCTGTGTGGAGGATAGTCAGTGAGCCTGGTACGGTAAGATCAGCTCGTCTAAGTCGCCGCCGCTAAGTCGTCGCCCTGGCCGGGTTTGACTAATGCATTTACCTCCAACTCTAAGGTCAGGCACTTTTTCTGGTCCAACTGCCGTGTTGTTATACTCTATGGAAATCCGACTGAGCCAATATTCCATCTATGTCTCGTGGAGGCACAAAGAGGGTGAGCCTTCCTCGGCGTCACTTATCTCGCCTGCAGTCGGTTAGTCGCTGTCAAAGTCATCTCGCTGGTTTGGCTACGCAGGACCTCCAACTTCGGGCGTCATAAACTTCGTCCGAACATCATTACGGTGTTCATGACTCTATGGGAAAGCCCATTGAAAGTCAATATTCCAGCCATGTGCCGTGGAGGATGGGTGAGATTAGCTCAAAAGTGCTATTTTGAGTCATATTTATTGTAGGTTTTGAGCACTTTTTGTGTACCAATCAACCGAATTAACCCGATATGCACATTAAGGTCCCGACTATTCTACTTCATTACAGGCTCTTGTGGTTAATTTTGTAGTTTTGCAAGCTATTTATGCCAAATTTGTTGAAATGATCCAAGCAGATCTGCACTGAGTCGAACTCGATATCAGATCGTAAATTGGGGAAGAAAGCGTAAGTTAAGAGCATACAAGTCGAGAATTTCGCAATCAGGGTGCGAAAATTTCTCATCGAAGGAGCAGAAGAAGAGCAGAAAAAGTCAAGATTTTCACATCAAGGTGTGAAATGCCAGACCACTATGCGGTAAATTTTCGCCTGCGCACGAAATTTTCAGCACCGCTTGAAATTTCTCCCGCAAAATTTGACTTTTTGCTACTTTTCACTTTTTTCCCATTTTTCCTCCATGTATATGTGTATCGAGGTATTTTGTATTTTTTTCCTTTTATTTTATAAGCTCAAATATCAGAGAGACAGGGATCACTTTTTCGCTTCAAGCTGAAATACAGCACTGTGGTAAGCTTTCCGTTTCCTCTTTTTCATTTTCTTTATTTTCCTTTCATTTTCTACTACCAAACACCCCCTTTCGAGGTGACAACTCAGAGGATGGTTGGCTATATCGCTCTCCTTGAAGAGGGCCATTGCCAAAGTATTAAGGTAAATAACTGCTCCTCAAGTGTGTTTAATGCAAGCATTTAATAGCAGCTTATGTTTCCATCTCTCACGTAGTTAAAATCTCTTAAATGTACCTTGATTCACCCGTGATTTGGCAAGATTTTAGGTTCAAAGTGGGATGCTTAATGCCAGATCCACCTAGACTATTAGTTGTTCTATTAGTTACCTGTAGATAGATGTAGATATGCTTTATCGTCCTGAGCATTTATGCTCATTAAATGCCATATTTCCAAAAGAAAAATTATTAGGGGTTCAGTTTTGGAGAAGCCAAATGAAGATCCCTGCCTGGGAAATGAATATAGGTCATCCTCCCCAACACGAGGAATGTGGCTTCAAGAAACTCATTTTGCTCTAGACCTCAACCCCAAGAGCCCAATGCTTCAAGGAGTTCTTGTCACATTTTACTTCCATTTTTTTTCAGTCCTCAGAATCACCAACTCTCACTGTTTTTACTCAAATCCCAAATCCAAATTGAATTCACCATTTTAAGCCAACTGCAAATCATTTACACGAAGAAAACCATCCCCGTGGTTTCGACCTAGAACCACAGCACAAGAATGAAAAACAAAGAGAGATGAATGAAGTTTGGAAAATCTATTGGTTCAACACCACCCATAACACAGTGAGCTCCAACCAAATGAACCCCATCTCAAATTGTGTTAGGTCACATTGTCAGTCACTACTGGTTTGACTACTTGTGACCTCCAACTTCAAAGGCTTCAAACCATCGTCTGGTAACCGCTTGCGTTCTTCGACTCTGCGGAGTTTTCCATTGAGCCAAGAAGATTCCAGAAATATGCCTATGGAGGAAAGTAGTGAGTTTAGCTAGGTCAACTCAATAGCTAGGGCAGGGTCACCGGCCAAGTCGGGCCACTCACTGGTTTGATTAGTGTGACTCAACTTCTAAGGTCATAACTTCGCGATCAACCCTGTTTATGGTTCTAGACCTGCGGAGCTCCATTGAGTGAAGAGATTGAGCTTATGCCTCAGAGGACAGTAGGATGAGCACAGCCAGTCACCTTAGCTCACAAAAAGGCCAAGTCACCGCTTCAAATCAGTCAAATTTTGGCAAGGTTTGACTATACAGACTCCACCAAGTCATAACTTCTTCGTCGGGGGACAAGCATTTATGTTCTTCAATTCTATGGAAAACACCATTGAGCTTCACGATTTAGCCATGTGCCCTGGGTGGAGGATGAGAGGTGAGCCGCCAGTCAAATTCAGCCGCCAGTCGTCAAATTTCTACGGTTAGTCATTCACTGGTCTTCATGACAGGTTCAAACTCTAAGATCATAATCTTCATTCAAACATACTTCGAGTGTTCTGACCACGGCCCATTGCTTCCAAGATTCTAGTTTACAGTCAGGAAGGACAATAGGTGAGCTCACCACCACCCCACCCTACGACACTGGTTAGCTCTCACTAAGTCAAAGGCACTCTGGCCAGTCGTCACCTATGGTTCATCACGGTGGGATCTCCAACTCTCTTAAGGTTATAACCCGCTTCTTCCAACCCGCAGGCGTTCTTGATTCTATGGAAAGCCCATTGAGTCAACATTCTAGCAATGTGCCCGGAGGGCGTAGGTGAGCTCTATCAAGGTCAAATTAGCCTTGGCCAGTGCCTGGGCCACCATGGTTAGGGTCATCTCACGTGTTTGATGACATGTGACCTCCGACTCTAAGGTCATAAACTGCACACCCGAATCCACCTGTGTGTTCATGTGACTCTATGTAAAGCCCATCTGAACAAGATTCCATCCATGTGCCCGTGGAGGATAGCAGTGAGTCAAAATTAGCTCATCTTAGCCTCACTCATGCCAGTCACCACTGGTTTGATCACGTGTGGACCTCCAACTTTGGAAGGTCATAACTTTCGTCCGAACTGCTTGTGTTTCTGCCCCGCGGAAAGCCCATCGAGTCAGTAAGATTCCAACCATGTATGGAGATAGTCAGAGCTTAGCTAATCCAGAGTCTACCGCCCTGGCCATGTCGCCAAATAAGTCAGTCACCAGCAGTCTACTACATGTGACCTCCAAATTCTAAGGCCATAACTCCTTCATCCGAACTCCGTTGGGTGTTCTAGACTTCGCTAAAACCAACGGTCAAGATTCTGCTACGTAGCCTGTGAGCACACAGTATTTAGCCAGTCCACTATCTCGCAAGATCCGGCCGCCGCTGCCGGGGCCGCAATGCACGCATTGGTTGAGTACGTGGTGACTTCCAACTTAAGGTCATAATCTCTTTGTTCAAACTCGCCAGGTTATTGGGGATCACGAGCTTCCATCGAGTCAAGATCTGGCAAGCCAGGTGGAGGATGCAGGTGAGCCTATCCAAGTCACCACGCCGTCACTACTCACGTGTCAGTCATCTCACTGGTTTGATCGCGGTGACTCCCAACTTCGGGACATGGTCATAATCTCTTTCAGGCCCAAAACTCCGTTTTGTTTTCTTGACCTATGGAAAGCCCCAATGAACAAGATTCCAAACGCTCCATATGAGGAATTAGTGAGTTTATCTAGGTCGCCATCTCACAGTCAGCCACTAGCGTTTGCCGGGCCGCCTGACTGCCGACCACTGAACCCCAACTGAAGGTCACATCCGCCATCAACTCCATTTTTTCATGTGTTCTCGGTTCATGGAAAGCCCATTTCGAGTCAAAATTCTAAATGCATGTGCCTACGGAGG
Source organism: Tetrastigma voinierianum (assembly GCA_016808115.1). Lineage (NCBI taxonomy): Eukaryota > Viridiplantae > Streptophyta > Magnoliopsida > Vitales > Vitaceae > Tetrastigma > Tetrastigma voinierianum. The sequence continues at coordinate 74,376 of JAEQBH010008015.1, read as the reverse complement.
ATAGTGGTAAGCTCAACCAACATAAGGTCATCTCAGAAAGTCAAACATCCTTTATTAGGTTTGACAGGTAGGACCTCCAACTCTAAGGTCATAACTTCTTCATCGTAATCCTCTTTGTTTAGTGCCTGATCTCCTATGGAAAGCCTATTTAGTCAAGATTCTAGCCATGCCTGTGTAAGATAGTAGTGAGATCAAACACCATTTAGCCTACTGTGTCAAAGTCAACTGGTCAGTTTGACTATGTGTGTGACTTAATTTCAAAAGGTCATAACTTCTTCATCCGAACTCATATGAGTGTGCCTCTTCTGTGACTTTGAAAGCCTATTGAGCAGATTCAAACCATGCTCCAGAGGACAACAAGTGAGCTCATCCGTTAGCTCACTTCGCTGTGTCATAAAAGGTTTGTCAAAGAAGTCACGCCAAGCTATGTTAGCTCTGGCCAGTCAAAAGCCCGGGGCCAGCCAAAATGTGTCACTGGGTCGGGTTTGACTATCAGGACTTAATCCTGAAAGGTCTATAACTTCTTCATCCTAACTCCATGAGTGTCTTTAATTCTATGAAAGCCCATCGAGTCAAGATTCCGTTTATGTGCCTGTGAGAATGTGGATGAGCTAGCCATTTGCTCACTTCGCCAGTCAAAATGCCTCGGCCAAGTCAGCCACCCAGTTTGACAACGCACTCAAACTTTGGGAAGGTCATAACTTTTTCAATCCAACTGCTTTTAGTGTTCGACCTCGTGGAAACCCATTGATTCAAGACCGTACCCATGTCCTCGTGAGTGATAAGAGCGGTCTCGTAGGTCACATTAACTCAATGTACGTCAAAGTCGTACCGGCTGGTTTTTGATCACGTGACCTCCAACTCTGAAGGTCATAACTTCTTCGCACGAACTTTTGTTTCTGTATGTTTGACTGCATGGAAAGCCCCACACAAGATCTCAAACCATGTGGCCCAGAGGGCAAGAGTGAGCGCAGCCTAGGGCGCCACTCAACCAGGGCCTAGTCCGGTCGCAGGAACTTCATTATAAACTAAACATTTTACCATAATCAAGCAAAACTAACACGATAAAGTAAAAAGGAACATCCACGAACTAAAATAAAAAAGGTCTTCGTGCTCAGAATAACCATGGCCACACAAATAGTGGTTTACAAAACAAATAAGTAGGCATGCAACAGGTCTCTACCCAATTGCTAACACCACCTATTCTAACCTAAAATGTTACTACTTCTTCACAGCCCTCTTCTGGTAGCCGAGGAGAATGCATTCTCATCTACACAATATCCAATTCTCGCTTAACCCCTTCCCAAATCGTAGAGAGGATCACTGATTCGCCCCTCGTAGGGAGGCGTGACCGCTGCTTCGAAAGCCGCAGATCCGGGCTTTCGCCTCAGATAAGACGTAAAACCATCCTTGATTCTACGCCCATCCTTTTGGCGGGGATGCATCATCAACCAAGAGTCGATTTATTTATTGAAGCCTTAGAAGCCACAGAGAGGGGGAAAATGTGCCACCGGTGGGCCTGGCGTGGGGCGCCGCTTTTTGGCTTTTGACGCCCGCCTTGCAAAGAACTCCTTCTTTTCACGCAGAACTTCGCATCCGAATAGTTTCGCGCTGGGCATTGTACGCGGTCGGGAAGTGGATGTGTCGTTTTCAAATTGGGGACCGGGAAAGTCTCGTGTAACGCGCCCATATGTTACAAAGTATAGTCAAAGCCTTCCACCATGTTTTCCTGTATACAGAACGATTTTCCGCTGAACTTCCTTTCTTCATCGAATCATATTGTAATGACCGGTTCATCAATACTCGGGGTTAATTTCCGATAACTCCGCGACAGCTCTTACAGTCCAAACGCATTGGCAGACGGCAACATTGAAACAAAACTTCATCCCGGCAGAATGTCGTCGTCGCGCGGCGGCGATATCAGTAACGACGCCCGAATCCGTCATCGTTAATTGCGCCTCCAAACCGGAGCTCCAACGAGGCTCCATTCGATCCCCCCGGGCCAGAGAACTTTCACACCGGCCAATGTTTGACTCCTCGCAACCGTAAACATATTTGATCTTAGCCAATGTCGCCCGCCGCAGGTAGAATAGAACGTTCAATTTCACATTCCTCTACTGGAAACCCCGCCTTCACCCCGGGATTGTGGATCTCACTCACTCTAATGAATCAGCAAACATAGCCTCACTCTCTTCATCTCAGCCCTCTCACTTTCTTCCTCACTCGATGAGGACCTCTTTTCCGCTTTCCCTTCCCTTTTTTTTCTTGGCACATCATAAGTACTGCCTTTTCATTATTTACTGGCTTTCGCCCATAAAAGGCAAGTGTTAAGTGGGCCTTTCCTTTCCCAAGAGCGATCTTGCCATAGATACGGCCAACAGCGAATATAGCTAGAATAGCCCATACATACACAAAAGTTTCCTAATAACCCATCTCCAGATCGTATTTCAATCTCTTTCAGACGTGAACCCTTCTCCCATACTGTCATGCAGCAGACGCCCAATCAAACAAGAGCATAGAACCACTCAACCAAAGCCACCCAACACAAACCAGCATTAACACAGTTGGAAAACGCTATCTCAGACGCTTCAAGGAGATGAGAGGCACTTACTACTGACAAGGTCAGCATCACTTTAAGTGCAAGAACCTGGATGCCCCCCAGTCGTGAGCTACGAGACACTAGGGTGAACTTTGACCGTAGGGTTTGCTTTAAAGTAGAGGAGAAGTTAGGTTAGGTTTCTTATAGGAGTCAGAGGGAGATATGAAAGGGTTCAAAATTTTGAGAAAACCCTTCAAATGGCCCATTCACGCACTGGTAACAGAATACTAAGTGCGCATCTGTACTAAAAAGGTACCACTGTTTTTCTTCCATAATAGTACCAAGATCAAGAAGGTGGTACCTGTGATCACTTGTTACTCACACTTCTTAGCTGTACTAGTACTTAATTTTACTGGTACCTGCATCACCTCATAAACATTTCATTAGAATTCTCTACATTTGATTTACTAGATGTCACTCTTTCACTGCTTCATACCCCTTCAAAACCTGAAAGTCAGGTTTTCTCGAATTGTGCACTACACCTCCTCTAACCTTCACATCACTGAGTCATCCCATTCCTCGTGATCAAGATTCCAGGTTAAAAAAGAACTGGCAAATTCATACCTGAAGAAGGGTCCAAGGGGTTGACTAGTATGATTTAGAAGTTTAACAAAGAAATATGGCCTAAACTGGTCTTTCAATCCATTGAAGATATGCTCCTCAAAGAATGAGATGGTTTAGTTTTGACAAGGAATGCTAAAAACAGTTTAATGTTTAATCAATAGCAAGCAAAATGAGCCAGTAGGAATTCAATGATCAGGCAATAGTGAATGAATACCAAATTATTTGACTCGGGAGAATAGAAAAGACCTGGTCAATGACGCTCCATAATATGAAAAAGTTTTATGCACGCTCCAGCAGTCAAGTTTAACTGGCATGAGTGTATACATATACGGCTTATTACACCAAGTCATGCACTATAATCAAAAGATTAAAATTCGTCCTTTATGCCTAACTCCTAAGAATGACTCAATTCTAATCCAAATAAATATAATTTAAATGCTCAACACAGCGTGCTTTTCCACCTCGCTATTTAAAGAAGGTCTCTCATCTTAATCACCATATAACTTGTTAGATTCAGAGAGTGGCCGCATTGCAAAGTGCTATTGGTGCTGGACTTCTCCTTTATTAAATAAAAATGACAAATTTAACTTTTTACAACAAATATAAAGAAAAAAAAAGAAAACTATATACAGTGCGTAGGATGAGATTACGCCGATGAACATCCGTGTAGGGCCCACTGGGGCTCACTACTCTCCCAAGGCCAAGCCTCAAGAAATGGTTTGGGGAGCCAATATCGACTTAGATTTTCCCATCGTGATTCGATTCAACCTGATTAACGCCGCGTAACCATCTAACGATGAAAGGTCCGCCATCAACGAGCCACCGAAAGATGCAAACGAGAGTCAGATAACAACAATACCTTTCTGAGGTTCAAAGGTCTTCCTACAAGGTTCTTGTCATAACAATTTATTCTCCTTCAGATTCACAGAAGCTCTATGCACGATTCACACCTCTAATCATCAAGCTCCACTATGCACTCAAGCACTGGCCACCTAAATCAAAATTGGAGTTTTAATGGCCCAATATACTTATGCTCCATTTCCATCTGAGATGATATGTCTCGCCATACAGAATTATAGGGAGGTAAATAACAAGAATAGTCTTTAAAAGACAGATATTCAAATAGTTTCGCTTCATTTGCGATCAATCTTGTGAATTGGGAACCGCTTTTTCCAAAATTGGCTCACCTCATCGCCAATTTAGTCAGACCATTATCCGGTAAGTCATGAAAACCTCTATGGGGTGACTCCATGAAAGAACTTTCTAAAGGTCGATGGCAAAAATGGAGCCCACCATTACTAATGATTTCACGAGGTAATCTTAAAGCTAGAAAAAATATACCTTTCAAAATTTTTAAACAACTCAGGTCATTAGTTTCGTCGAATGGCTCTCAACAATGAAACATAATCAACTCCTAATAAATGTAAGAATCATTATGGGACCATAAGTCTAAACCTCATGAATCAAAGATCTGTTAATCAAAATAGGAATCGTATGCATCATGTCTTTGCGGACTTCCTAATCATTGGCACCTATGGAAGTTTGTAACCAGCAATTTAAACATATGGTAATAACAAAACCTATTTATTTATTTGTCTGACTGCTTTCTCAGAACCCAATAAGCTTCTTTTGAGTCAGGCGGGGAAAAACTCAATCTGATCATCAAACGGATACACACCTTCTCTATCAATTAGGTCATGCACAAAAGATTTAAACAAGTATCGTAAAGTTGTATTTTTTTATGTCCACCAAAAACTTCTTCTTTTCCTGAGAGGTCCATTGGGGTGGAATATGTCTTGTCACTAGATAGTTTACTATGTCCGCATATTATGGGCTGATTGGCGAAGCGAGTTGCTCATCGGGGGGGAAAGTGTCATATGGGTAGACCTTAGGAGGTTGTCTTCGGGAACTAATCGAGACCCGGGTGGTCGAAGCTACCACATTCTCAACTCCTTCTTATCCTTAATGGTCAGGATTAAATTCTTGAATTAGGATCCACCTAGTCAAACGAGGCTTAGTATCGCTTAGAGAGCAAGTACTTCACAATAAGGTGATCCTGAAAAGGCCACAAGGATCCTTGTTAATGGTCAATCTAACTTTTCAGGGAAAAGACCACAACTTAGAACTTTTCGTAGTCAGGTAATCGATTGCCATAATCTAGAGTCTTACTGGCATAGTAGATCACAAAAGCCTTTTTATCTTTCCTTTGCCCCAATACAGCTCCTATGGCATAATCACTACTGTCACACATGATCTTAAAAGGGAGCTCCCAATTAGGAGATCGCATGATAAGAGGGGACACTTACATAGTCTTCAATTTATCAAAGGCTACCTCACAAGCCTGTGACCATTCAAAGGTGACGTCTTTGGCAAGAAAATTGCATAGCTGACTCGCCATGCAACAAAAACTCCTTATGAATCTCCATAACCCCAAGATGACCTAAGAACGACCGTATATCCTTGACACACTTAGGGGTGGGTAAGCTTGAGATCAACTCAACTTTTGCAGTGGCAGTGGCAATGGCCAAGAAGGGCCTACCAAGAATAACTGGGAACTGAGTCCCTTGATTCACCACAGGTTGAGTGTCAAGAACAAATGAAGTCCAGGTGTAACTCTGTCTACTTGCACTTTGCATTTACATCCTTCACTATCCTCTAGGAATTTTCACACTACAACAACATCCGGAGGGTGATATTAGCCTGCTCTAACTCTCCTAACCCTAGCTCAACATATAATTTGTATGGCAACAAGTTAACCCTGTCTGTCCTACTAGAGCATGTCCTCATTTCGACCTCACCACTACGAAATGAGCGGCTTCCCTGGTCTTTGTATTTGGGGGGGCAAATTGCCCCGATCAAGGAGGTGGACAGCTTGGCCATGAATGCATCCTTGTTGACACCCCAATTTTCTTTTTTACAAAGGCACATGTCTTTCAAAACTTGGCATATGATGGGATTTTCAATGGCATCCAATAAAGAATGTTCACCTTAACTATTTGAACAACCTATGGTATTGAGATTGAAATACTTTCTGGGGTTTCTCTAACCATGAGGTGTATGTGGGAGCGTGAGGGACATGGAGGCCTGTTCTTTCTGGCTCAACATCAACATCTCGCCTCAAGAGGCTTCGCTGCGACACCCCATCATCCCTAAGGCCCATTTTGCACATCTTGTATTGCTCGGTTAAATGGTTTGGTCAATTATTTTTCCACTTTCAAGAGTAGACAAACCGGGAATGTTCAAAGGTGACATTGCTGGGAATCCTAAAGACTCTAATGCTCCAATTTAGGGCTTGATAGCCTGGCAAAGGAGTTTCTTTCATTGGAAAATTACAAGAGGGTCAATAGGATTTAGATCTCACACTATTCCGCGCTACAGAAATCAAGGTTGTGAATCATGGAGCCCGACAAACCAGGTCGTTAATGTCTCCGGTAAAAATTCTCTCACGGAGGTTGGTGGCGCCTGGCTGGATCTCAGAAAAGCGGTGCAAAACTCGTTGTATTCCAGGAAACTGGAGACCTGATTGAACCGAGGGGCTTGATTTGAAAAGCCTTGCCTTGGAAGTTTTAATATTGCCTGGTAAATGGAAGGGCTCTCCCTCATTCTCCTGACTAAATTCGCAAGCACTCACCCCAGATTGGTTTTAGAGCATGGAGATCAAGGGCTTCCTTCGTAATTAAGAACGTTGGATCGCTTCATTCTGACGCCCTCACTGAGGGAAGATTTGGGCGCTTAATAGTTGCGTGAGAGGTCATCGTGAATGATGCATGGCTCTCCACTTCAGATCCCATAGGCACCTCTGGCTGCATTCAAAAGGAACAAATACCATTCACCTTTTTCAATTCTGCCACTAACTTTGTTGTTGGCTTTACTGTATATCAACAATTTCTTAAGTGATGTATTTCTCCCGGGTGTACGGCGCGCTTTTTCTGCATCTAGGAGGTAGTCTCCTGCCCGAGCATTTTCTACTATTGTATCAAATCGTGACATTCCCTAGTACTTTTCTCAGAATTCCCCCACAACACTTATTTGATGCTCATGGTTATTCAAGGACAAACTCGTGAAAAATTATTATGCACAAATTTGAATCCAAATAATCAAACCATGATGAGAGAGAGAGAGGAGGAGGTCCTTATATCTTTCCTATACAACAACAAAAGGTTCACTCGGTTTTTCAGAAAAGTTTTGGATTGCTTGCATGAATGCATTAGTACGTGCTGGAGGGAAGAATTTATTAAAAAATTCATTTCGCATGTCTTCCCAAGTAAAAATTGAATAGGGGGCAAGAGAGTGAAACCATATTTTGGCCTTCTCCTTTAGAGAGAATGGGAATAAAACCATACAAATTACATGGAGGGGCGACCTCAGATTGTGAGCACCGCAAACATCCTCAAAATCCTTCATGAATGAGTAGGGTTCTCAGACCACTTTGATACACAGGAAGGAGAAGACGAATCATCTCTGACTTCATATGAATTGGCTAGCCTCTTCAGAGGCGACACATGAGCCATCAGGGTTCTTCGAGGCTGCAGACCCTCGAAGGGTTCTTCCACACAGTAAAGGGGCAGTGGAGCTCAATATTGATCGCGGGTGAAAATTAACATTTCCGCCCCGTCGCCGGATTGCCGATTTGTGCATCACCATCTCATCGTGGAGGTTCATAGGTCTTTGGGGTGGGTCACCAGGTAACCCTTGGGTATTTGGATTAAAGAGAGTTTGCTGATTCCCAGGGTGTTCCATCCGAGGTCTTGGGTTCTCTTGAAACAACCGTCTTACTATGGACTCTTGAAAATGTCCTTAAGGTATAACTCTTAAATGCTTTGTCTATTTCGTGTGCTGAAATTATTCCTAAGCGTAGGAACTAAAGTCACATGGCTATACACCTGAGTCCATAGGTCATTTCCACAGGAGGGCTCTCGTGATCCTTAGGATTAGCTATCCAATGACGTAAGATTAAAGTAAAATATGGGGGTTGTGATTGATTGATTGAGTAACTGATTAACTTAACTATTTTAAAACAAGAAGGGCGAATGATAGGATCTTTAGGTTTCTCCTCACCACTGATTCAGGCTGGCGCAGGCGATCCCGAATCAACAAAATTTATATCCTGTTCCTCCTACTATTAGTAGTCAAGCTACTGCAAAGATAGTGGTCTAGGTCTAACACAGGATGGGTTTTCTTCACAAATGATTCGAAGAAGTCACAATTGGTAAATTAAATTTGATTTTTAAGGTCTGGGGTAAAAACAGGGGGTGGTTGGTTGCAACCGAAAATAAATAAAATAAAATGTAAAATATAACTCTTGAAGCATCACACCGTTTAGGGTTCTAAGGCATTCAATATGACTCCTGTCTTTTCTTTCTATTGGGAGATGACATATAGTCATTTCCCGAACCGGCTCTTCATTTGGCATTAAAACCTAAACCCTAAAATTATTTCTTCTAATGTATAGCATTTGTTACCCCTTAATGTTTCAAAACAGTTAAAACCATCACTGGATTTAACCTGCAGGAGCTCATAAATGACAACTAAATGGGCATCAGTGGATCTAACAGTAAGCATCCACTGAACCTTGAAAGCTGCTACACCGGCCACCAGGCACATCACAAGATTCAAACCCCAAAACGTGAGGATACGTAAACGTAAAAAGGGAATAAATGCTTATGGAAAACACAGCACGTGTTTTTACCAAAAACATCTCACTCCAAGAGTCTCCTCTCCAAGGAGGAAGAGTCTAGCTAAACATCCCTCCTGGTGCTGTCAACCCCGAGAGGTTCGTAGCCGAGAAAACGAGAGAGTAGGAGAGAGGAAGAGAGAAACTCAGAATCTAAAACACAGCCGCGTACTAAAAGATAAAAAGTTAGGATTACAAAAGTTGTAGGGGAGCCTATATAGTCAACCCCAATGTGTGAAATGACAAAAATGCCTAAAATATGAGATTACAATAGGGACAAAATGGTAATTAATCAAAACGTGGTCGTTTGGAATCAAAAACATCAAAAACACAGGGGTAAGATTTTCGCTATGCAGGGAATTTCGCTAGCATAGCGATGCATAGCGAAATTTCTCTAAGCTAGCGAAAATTTCAAGAGATAGCGAAAATCAAATTTTTCGCTATGCACAGTAATTTTCGCTAAGCTAGGGAAATTTCGCTAGCTTAGCGAAAATTTCGCTAGGATTGCGAAATTTTCGCTATGCCATAGTGAAATTCACTGTTGTCACTCCTACGACTATTGTTCCATTGGCTCCCTGCTTACTGCATCCTGCATCCTGCATCCTGCATCCTCTTTTTTCTTATTTCTTCTATTTTCTCGCTCTTTCTTTTCCTCTGTCTCGATCTATTATAAGCCGAGTTTGACTAATTCTCATGTTTGATCACCAACAATGTCGCATGATTAGCTCAAGAAAACTACACAAATGCGCATCATTAGTAAATTGGTTAGGACCTAACATGTCAATTGGGTTAATTATAAACAATTAGTACACAAATGTGCTCAAACCTATTAAAATAGAGTTCAAATTAGCACTTTTTGGGCACTAATCACACCCCTGAACCGATTACTGCTAGTCCCTAGCAATGCAAGAAGAAATGGCGAGGAAGCATACAAAATGATAACAAAACATGTTCACAAAAAGGTTGTGAATGAGTAATGCCTAACCCTAAAGTAAGAATAATCAATGTCGCGGTCCAATAACTATCATGAGAGAAAGAATGTCATACAAAATTGAGTATCAAAGACCTTCTCGTGAATCAACCGTAAACTTCTACCCAAAATCTAAGTGTTTATTTGATTAGCTCTCAACAATAAACTCCGCCAACCGCACTCTCCCCCAACCTAGCTACTACTACGACCTAGCATGCTAACCAACTCAATAGATCAGACTCAATTCTATTCCATAATCTTTATGCTAGAGGGTAATGCCGAGGAATCGAATTTCACCAAAGTCCATGTAACTGGATTCACCGATGACTCCCCGACCAATTAAGGCTTAGGGCACCGTTTCATGATCTTTCGACCACAAACTCTTCAGTCACCCTGACTTCAATGATTTCGAGACTCCAGCACCTACAACTTGCTAAACTCCACCCATCCACCCGCAGCGAACACTGGGCCTAAGTGGACTTCAACCAATGAAGGCTTAGGCACCGGCTTTAAAGGCTTTGCCATATACCCCTAGGACCATGTCAAGCCTGCAAAGCTACAATTTTTATTCTTTTTCTTTTCTTTTCTTTTCTTTTTTTTTCAAGACGCATCGTCTTCTTTCCACAGAACTAACTTCCATAAAGGTAATACTAACTAGGAAGCTATGCAAAGTAAATGAGGTTGTGCAACTTTTTCAAATTTCATCATTGAAAACCTAATGTGCCTGTGTGGTTAGCTAAAGGTGGAAGAAAAATGTCGAAATCAATAAGAATCAATCAATCATTCACTAACCAAGCATGGAAAACCAATCTAGCATCAATAGAATCGACAAAGTTTAAATTTTCCAACTCGCAGTTAAAGAAAACCACAAAAATTTTGATTGCAAATGGGTCCAGATTTTGAAAGTAAGTCAGACAAGTATAACAGCCTTATATAGGGTAGGAACCCGTTAGCCACCGAACATTGGGCAAATTGGGCCACTCAAAATAATAACAAAACATAATACAAAAGCCACTTCCTTCGCTAACTATCCCCCAACCCAAACATCTCGCTGTCCGAAATGGCCTGATTGGCAACAGACTGAAGTGTTACCTTTGCTGAGATGTGATCATTGTCGGATAGGAAACTTCGCAGAGCTTTCCATCGACAATCTCTAATTACCCATTTGGGCTTCAAATAAAGTCGCTAGGAGAAGAAAAGAGAGAAAAAAAGTGACCAGTTTGAGCATTTTGAAAATTACACATTCATAAAAATTTCAAAACTGTTATTTCTGGCCATATTTGGATTCTACACTCTCTAAGCTTTCCAACGGTACCAAGAACGCCTAAAACGGAGTTCGGATGAAAAAGTTATGAGCGAAACAAAATTGGAGGTCAAAAGTGAGGCCCATAGCGAAAAATTACTGTGCTAGCGAATTTTTTTTTTTTGAAAAACAAAATAAAATAATTAATAAATAAAAATAAAATAATAAAAAATTTAAAAAAAAAACAATTTTTTTTTTGAGAGACAAACTTTATATATATATAAAATAAAAATAAAACTAAAATAATAAAAAAATTTTAATTATTTTTTAAATTATATATATATATATATATATATATATATATATATATATATATATATATATATATATATATATATATATATATAAATAAAAACAAACGTTTTTTTTTTATAAAATAATTAATAATAATAATAAATATAAAAATAAAATAAAATGAAAACACTGTTCATAAGGTACAGATTACGATATTAATTATTATGTTATAAAATTTCTAACAATTTTTCTTTCGCTTATCATAGCTTAAAATTCATTTCATGATTGGCACCGCTATAGTTGCGAAAATTTCCTATTCCTCCTCGCTACATTTCTTCTATTCCAAATTCTTTAAAATTTTCATTTCGCTTTTCAAAATTTGCACACAAACTGCAAAAAATAACACAAGAAACATTAAGAAAAATTGCAGAAAAGTAAAAATTAATCTAAAAATTAGAGAAAATCTATAAAGAAAAATTAAAGAAATTAAAAAAAATACGATAAAATAAAATAAACAAGAAAATGAAAATAAAAGTGAGGATTGTATTTCCAAACCACTTCCTGGGGCCTCGAGGTCAGCTGAACCTACGGAGCTCAAATGCCGGTTCGGGTGCTCCAACCGAATCGGCACTCGAATCCAACCGCCGCGGCCATGCAATGTAGGCAACGCCGTCTCGATAAAAAATCGCACAGAGGCCACTAATCTTGCCATTAGCCAAAGCAAGGCAAATTGGGTACTGAGAAGCTATTTTTGGTGTGGATTGTACGCAGGAAGGCAGATACGACCGCCGGATATACACTAGGTCGCAAGGGAGGGTAGTCGTGTCGGCTTTTTATGGCCCGGCAAAGTATATTGTAAATCCAAATCTATGGGGGTTTGCTGAATGATAGGTTCGGTCCTTCCATCGTTTCCCCTCGTCCACCGCTTTCTCAACAAACAAAGCGTTGGATTTCTTCTTTTTCTCCCATGGACAAACAACAACACAAAGTATAAGGAGGATTCGTGATAACCCCCGCCGACACTGCTCCTCCACCATGGTGTCGGCCGCAATCTTCCTCCGCATTCTCCTCCTCGGCGTGAAATGGATTGCCGCAGATAACAATTTTAATCAATTTTGCTTTGGAACCCATCCAATTCCTTGTTTAGGGAGCTCTCCACTCGCCTCACCCCTATTACCAACATTCATCGCCTCTATTATCCTCTATGAAATTGTCCACTTGTTTGCTCAAATTCAGGATGGCTTGTTCAACAGGGATAAGGGTGGTGGTTGTTGCTGCTGGGAAGTGGGGGCATAATATGGAGGTTCAGGAGGTGCATACTGTGGAGGTCTTGGCTCCCACGAGGAATTTGTGTGATTCTCCAACTATGTGGTGATAAGAACTACCATATGGTGAGACTCTACATCCATTGGTTTCTATAGTCCCTCATGGACCTATATTCATTTAGTTCCCTGCCCACGGAGTTCTTGACTTTGCCATGACTGGTTCTTGTAATCCCTCATAGATATATATGCACTAGGGCTACCCCCTACCACATGCTGACCATACTGTCCCTGTTCCATTGGGTCTAAATTCAATCTTGATTTACAATCTCTAACCCACTAGAATACGAACCCTGCAACAAGAACAGGGCAACCCAAGACAACATAGAAATAATCCTGCAGCACTGTTTTTTTTTTTTTAACAGTTAAATGAAACTAAAAAAAAAAAAACTTACTGTAAAATAAAAAAAAATGACAAAGGAGAATTCACCAGAACTTGTGATGAGAATCACAAGTGTTCCACAACTCCTCACTTGCACTAAGGCACCATCCTCGGCAACGGCGCCATTTGATTCGTGCCACATTAGGGTGATTTCACAGAAACCCAGAAGCTCTTCATTTTGGCATTAAAACCTAAACCTAAAATTATTTCTTCTAATGTATAGCATTTGTTACCCCTTAATGTTTCAAAACAGTTAAAACCATCACTGGATTTAACCTGCAGGAGCTCATAAATGACAACTAAATAGGAATCAGTGGATCTAACAGTAAGCATCATGAACCTTAACTTGCCAATCTTGCGGCCTTCGGGGTACATCAGGTGATTCAAACCTAAAACGTGATATACAGAAACAGAAAAAGGGAATAAATGCTTGCGTGAAAACATGAGGACAGTGTTTTTACCTTAAAACATTCATCTAGTGGTCCTCCTCTTCAAGGAGGAAGAGGTCCAGCCAAACATCCTCTGAGTTGTCATCCTCAGAGGAGTGTTTGGTAGCCAAGAAAATGAGAGAAAGAGGAGAGAGAAAAGAGAAAACTGTAACCTAAAACAAAAGCTACGCGTGTACTAAAAGATAAAAAGTTAGGGTTACAAAAGTTGTAGAGGAGCTTATATAGTCAACCCCAATGTGTGAAATGACAAAAATGCCTAAAATATGAGATTACAATAGGGACAAAATGGTAATTTAATCAAAGCGTAGTCGTTTGGAATCAAAAACATAAAAACACAAAGGGCAGATTTTTCGCTGTAGGGAATTCGCTAGCATAGAAAATTTAACTATGCTAAGCGAGTTCGCTAGTAGCGAAAATTTCAAGAGATAGCGAAAATCAAATTTTTCGCTATGCACAGTAATTTTCGCTAAGCTAGCGAAATTTCGCTAGCTTAGCGAAAATTTTGCATAGCGAAAATTTCGCTAGGATTGCGAAATTTTCGCTATGCCATAGCGAAATTCACTGTTCTCACTCCTGCGGCTACTGTTCCATTGGCTCCCTGCTTCCTGCATCCTGCATCCTGCATCCTGCATCCTCTTTTTTTCTTATTCTATTTTCTGCTCTTCTTTCCTCTTGGTCTCTGATCTATGATGTTGAGTTTGACTCGAATTCTTCATGTTTGGATCGACTCAACAATGTTGGCATGATTAGCTCGCAAAACTACAAAAATTGCCACAAAATGCGATCATTAGTACCATAGGGACCTGAACATGTCAATTGGGTTAATTACAACAATTAGTACACAAAATGTGCTCAAAACCTATTAAAAATAGAGTTCAAAATAGCACTTTTTGGGCACTAATCAACCACCAACTAGGTAACACCCACCTCTTACTTACAATCTCATCTAGGAGCCATTGATGAATGGTCTTCGACGGAAGATATAACATTAAAAGCTTTTATAATACAAAGAACGATTGACGATAACAAACACTTGTTCGGGCGATTTTCTTGTACTCTTAGTGCATTTGATCAAGCACAAACGTGTCACGAGAGTCTCTCGTTCACCGCGTTGTCAAGAAGATACCAAACTAAGGTTTTATAAGAGTTTTGCAAGTGTTTAATGTCGTACAATCCCATTGAAGCACAAGAGGATTGAGGGCTATTACCTATCATAGATTGAGGTTCCTTTATTAGAACCATCATGAAGTTTAGAACTCCATTAAAACTGAGAGTCGAATCATGATTACTAGAACACTAATCATAAATGTGACTTGAGAAATAACACTTCAATTGCAAGGTTGGGATATCAAAAACATAGAATCTCTTAAAGAATACCAAGTTATAGAAACCAAATGAAAGATTACAAGTGATTAAAAACTCGAAATCAGAAGAAAACTAAGTACTCTACTCTATGAACCCTAGAAAATTATGAGAAAACACCCCAAAAGTTCAAGATCAAACCCTAGAATCCCATCCCCCTTAACTCTGCCCTCAAGTGGGCTTGAATAAAATCCTCATTAGTGATCTCAAAGTGGTGGTTGAAAGACGAGTGTGCCCTTGCACCAAGATTGAAGTTCTGCTCAAGTCCCGCAGAGATCGCATGTTGGCTCTTAGGTACCGGTAAGTGTGAATGCGGTACCAAAAAATACCTGTCCTCCACATCCTTAGGGTATAGGTACCGCTATATTTGGTACCGGTACCACTGCCTCATATTTGCTCTTCTTGACAGCACTACACAGGGCCTCTCAACGGTGGTTATGTCAGCTTGACAATGATCTACATTTGTTCTGCGGAACCAAGCGCTAATGTGCACGGGACTCAAAAAGCACGCACACGCATAAAAATCTTCAGAGCGATTAGCACGTATTCTCACATAAAAAAAGAGAGCAAAACATGGTGGTGGGGGGGGAGTGCTTAAAACCTATATAAATGTCACACTTTTATGTATCTGTGAAAGTTCTAACCCACCATTACAAGTGCTTTTTGGGATTGTTAGGTTAGAACTTGTAGGAAATAATAATAGATATAAGTTTGGAAGTGAGGATTTCTATGGATTTATGGGGAATCATGTAGGTTATTTGATTTGGGTGTATGAATATTTGTTGGGAGTTAGGAATCCTCTTAATTTCCCCTATTGTGTTTATGTTTGGGTTATGAACCATTTTGGAGTTGTTTTGGGTGGATTCCATGGTGAGTTTTGATGTAGGAGGGAATTGAGGAGGTTTATTGAAGAAAAGTGAGTGAGAGATAGCAAAATCGCCATTTGCAGGGCGAGAACCCGGTGGTCGATGCTTGCGGTACGAGGGTGAATGCCGATTTGCCCATTAGGCAGAGGCAAAGTGGTGCCGGTACCCATTCACAAAAAAGGGTTGGTACAGGTACCGATCAAAGTGGTATCGGTGATGCTGACAACCTTTATTTTGTACCCTTGCATTGCTAAGCCGCAAATTCGTACACCGATAGTATAGGAACCCTAATAAATGACTAACGGGGGTTCAAATAAGAATGAAACTAAGTGAAAAACTCACCGCACCTCTCCACCGAGGTGAAGCGAAGTTGATGTTGGCAAACTTAATGCCCCTATGATAATATACTAAGTTCCCGAACACATATAGTACTTTGGTTACGACACCTTTGTTACGTGGGCAGGCACGTATAGTACTTTGGTACTCTCTAGCACCTTTGTTATGTGGGCAGGCACGTATAGTACTTTGGTATTTGGTACTCTCTAATTAGTGCGACGACACTCTCTGACCATGCTTCGACACATTTACTACTTCGGTACTATCTAATTAATGTGATGACACTCATCAATCTTGGCCTCTCTGTCGATTAGCCCGGCACTCTGCTGTCTTCTGGAACCTCGATCTTTGTCTGGGCCTTTGGGTACTGTCTTGTGTCCGACTCATTTCTTATTCTTGGTCTAAGTAGTCAAGCAGGTTATATGATAAGAGTGCGAATAACGAATAAAGTAAAACCATTAGCGTATGTGGTTTGTGGATTTAGAATGAAAGCAAAAACGATCCTCGAGTTTAAAGGAACGTTTACATAAGCTGAGAGTGTGTTTTGTAAGTAAAATTGTATTGGAAAGTGTAAAATTCATAATATTATCTGGGATGAACTCAACTACTCCTATGTACCATGATTTGATTTTCATGTTATGACTTGTGATTGTGGCATCATATGTAAAAATTTACCTAAATGTAGATAGTTGGAGACATCTATGTAGTCTATGTTCGTATGTGTGTATCCAAGAATAGGGTTAAAAGCTCTTAACTTGGGAATAGGTTCTGCTCCTGTTTGTCAAAATGGAGCCTTAAAGTTTTATTTATTTATTTATTTTTATTATGTCCCATTTTTTGGGGAAATTATCATCGGGTTAACTCATATCTTTTGATTTATCATGCTTATGAATAAAAAAAAAGACAAATATTTTAGTTTTCTACTTAGAATTTTTAGAAATTTCGACAATAAGTCCATAAAAGTTAAAAACAAACAATTTGAATCCCGAAAACTATTTAGCTTTAATTAAAGCCAAAAATCAAAACGCCACCAAATACCCAAAAGAAGCTACAGAAGCATTCAAAATGGCTTAAAGTAGATACATGCCTAGAATACCCAAATATGGTCCACGATTTACATATTTAAAATAAAAAAAGAGAAGCAAAGGAAAGAAAGAATAGAAAAACTTTAGGTTCTATTTGGTTGAAGAAATAGTAGAAATATCAAAAAACAAAATATAAATAAAATCAATTAAAATTAAAAAGTGTTTAATATTTTAAATAAGAAGATTAAGCTAGAAGTAACATAAAAAATGATTTATTGATTTAATTTCAACCATTTTCCCCTCATATTTTTTTGGAGAACCTGGCCTTAAAAAGTGCTCGTTGTCTTGTGCGATGTGTTTTTGTCGTCATCTTGTGTGGCATATGGTTTGTGTCGTCTTAGTACAACGGTTTGGTTTTCTCCATCTTATTGCATCTCGTTCTTGTGTGTGGATGATTCGAACGACAAAAGTAGATCCAAGCGAGGCATCAAATCAAATCATGGTCGTCGATATATTCTGGCTGGAGTCATGTGTATTCTAGTCATCATAGAATTATCAAATGTGTAGGCTTTAAGTTAAAGCCCATTTATTGTCTTTCTATTTACTTGGATGCTGCATTATTCTCTAGAGTTTTTATTGAATTTGACTTTATATTTTTATCGAATGTATTACTAGTTTAATCAATAAAATTATTTTCCTTTCAAGAAAAAAAAAAAAAAGCACATAGCCCCAAAGAAAAGAAGAGACAATGAATATGTATAAGTTTGAGTTTAATATTTTGCTTAAAATAAGGAATAAGTTAAGTTTATTTTTAAGATTCTTCTTCAATCCGATATGATTTTTTTTCTATCAATTTACTAAATAGAAAGCAAGAAGGAATAAGTTGGTAACTAATTGTAAGACCCCAGGAAATTTTAATTTTCTGAAAAACGATAAAATTGTAATTTCGGTCAAAATCCGGAATTTTTCTAGATCTCGGATGACGAAACGAGACTTCACCGTTGGAATCGTCTCGCGAAATCTAGCTATCATATCGAATTTCGTCAAATTCCGAGACAGTCGGAATTTCACGTTTTTCGAGACACAGGAAGTGGTGCGCGGGACACTTGGCACATTGTTAGTGGCTCAAGAGGTGCCACGTGTCATGCGTAGAATGAGTCAAACATGAACTCAAATGGGACTGATGAGAGACACATAAAAACATGTGATTGGGTGGAAATATATGTTAGATGGATAAGGGATAAGGTGAAATCCAAGTCAACCAATGAGGAGTTGACATGTGGCAAGTGAGAGGACAGCCCACTTGACCCCATTCTTGACCCATGCTTGACCAGCCTGTGGGAGGGAGAGCAAACGGAGAAAAAGGAAAGAAGGAGAGTTTAGAGAGAAAGTCTACCTTTTCTCTAGATTTTAGGGCCCGATCGGTCAGTCGAATCGGTGAGAAGCCCGAGGCAAAGTTGATCCCAGCTGAGGGGCTACGCGTGGGTACCGGTGTGTGGAGTTTCAGCAACTCAGGAGGTAGGAGTCTTCTCCTAGTTGGGTATTTCTTGTGCAAAATCATGAAATGGTTTCGGTGTAGTGAGGCGAATGGCCATGGATTCTGTTCCAAAGAATTAGGCGTGCTTGATGAGGGTGGATCCATGGACAGCCCATGTCTTGTTTGGAATTTGTTAAAAATAGGTCGGGTTGTATTTGGTCAGAAATTGTCCATGTGAATTTTCTTAGGTGATAGCTGATATTGCTTAAAATGAATGGCTTGAAATGGTAATGGAAAATGATATGTTAATGCATGCTAAATTGATGTGTTAACATGATTGTTGGAATTATATGAAATAAAATTGTGTATGAGTCGTTGGAATTGGATATGAATTGGCATTGTGCATTCATGTGCGGTGACATGGCGATCGAGTCGAATTGTGGGTGCACGGTATGGTTGTTCACCACTCTTGGTGAATGTGGGTTGTGTTTGTCCTTGGGACTACGTCCAATAAAGACTCATAGTTCAAATCATAAAATGAAAAGTAATTAATGTGTGTTGGGTGAAGGAAGAATGGTGCCGTTAATCCCCTCAGGTGAAAAGCCTGGAACATGGGTGTAAGGGACCTGCGACATGAGCCAAAATTTTTGTATGGGTGTAAGAGACCCGTGTAGGCGAAAGTTACATTGCCCCAGAAAACACTTCGGTTATGTTTATCACTTAGACTGGGTTGGATGAGGGTGGGATTGACTCGGGATCGATTACCGGTGGCGATTTGCATTGGGTGTTGGTGAAATAGAAAAGGCTCGGTATATGGGTGTCATTAGTATTTCCATTGTGATTATGTCTACACTGGTATAGTCATGTGTGAGTGAGTCGGTGAGTGACTCGGGATATGGGCATGAAAACATCTCTCATGTAGTCTAAAATCATTCCAAGTGTAAATTGTATGGAATGTGGATGTTGTGATGTGCCATTGCATGTGCATTTTAGGTGGGGAGTAGCCCTCGTAGGAGAATTCAACTACTAGGCATTGCTCACCCCGTCGTGGGATCCCACTTTTAGGTACAGGGAGTGTTCAGAGGAGCCGCTTTTCGCTAAGGCGCACGAGAAGAGCAGGCATGTCGGCACACATATATTTTTGTAAAACATGTAGCAAACATTATGATAGATGCATGTTGTATAAGGAGTGTCAGTCTTTCTTGAAACTATTACAGTTTGATCTGTTTTGATGGTATTGATGTATTGACCCGACGTGGTCATTTTTACTCATGTTTAAGTCTCGGGTAAAGAGACACTCATTTTGTGGCATTGAGACACTCAATGGCTACATGTATTATGCGGGTTATTGAGGTTGTCGGGCCAGTCGGGGAGTGCCACTGACAACATTTCATGTTTCCCTCATATTTTCAAGAATAATTTATTTATATAAATTTCATAAAAAAAAAATTAGCAAAGAAGAAAGTGATGGAAGGATACAATTAATAAAATTATTCTGGTTTCAAAAAAAAAAAAAAAAAAGCCTTATAGAAAACAAAGAAAAGACAATACGTATAAATTTAATTAAAATATTTGTGTTCAATCTGTATCATTTTCTTAAATAAAGTAGAAATCAATAAAATAATTTAAGCTTAAGTTTAAAATTTTCTTCAAGCCTATACGATTTTTTCTTTCAAATAAAATATGTGAAATAAATAGGAATAAGTTGATAAGTAATTTTCTTATTTCATGTTTCCCTTATATATTTTTATATAAATTTTATAAAAAAATAGCAAAGTGATGGAAGGACAAATTTAAGTAGCTAAAGGAATTTGAGCATTTAAATTATTTTTATGAATTTATGCTTATTTAATTATTTAATTTTCACTTTTTCAAATTTTAAACTTTTTTGGTAAAATATTTAAGCTTTCATAGTTGATTTTTTTCCTTTTATGTTCGGTGAAACTAAACATTGGAAATATATTTTATCAAGTTTGAATTACAAGAGCATCATCTTGGGAATGGGTTACATAAATGAGGGCAACATGACATACAAATTAACTAATTTTGAGGGCAACATGACTTACAAATTAACTAATTTCTACCGTCAATAAGACTTGGCAAAGTTAAAAAGTCTAGGTTGGCATAGGAGGAGGGGTCTTAGACTCGAGGTCGATGAGGACTAATTTGTGAGGAATATAACATAATACTATGATGTAATGCCAAGTGAATAGATGTCAATAAAAAAATTAATTTCTAACAAATTATCATAAAAAAAAAAAAAATTGCCCAAAATCATGTGGTACAACGTTCAACATTTAAATAGGTAATGGTATATGGAAGGGAGGGGTCCCGAATTCGAGTAATAGTAGGAACAATTTACTAGATTATAACAAAAATGTTTAGTTGTAAAACATTGATATAAATTAAGAAAAAATAGGGTATTTGAGAACATCTTTATGTTATTTTGTAATGATTTTTTTATAAAATAAATTAAATAAATATGTGAATGATTTAGGGAATAAAAATATTATACGAAAATTATTCTAATGACATGTTCAAAATTAATAAAAATATTTTGAGATATTAAATATGTGGCCTTGGTCGAGGCCACAGTTGTTGTGATCAACTTGTGGAATTTCTATCTTAGGTCTTCACGCACCTAAGTTTTAGTATCGGACCGATACCAACTACTCGTGAACACCGAGTTACTCGTGACTATATTGGCAATAGTCCAAAAGAATTTAATTACAATTCTTTTATACAAAATACTTTTTTACAAAAGTTTTATCAAGGCCACATGTCGGCCTTCTTCAAGATCACGGTCTCGTCTGAGTGTCGTTCACCCGTGTCAACCCTGTACCTATAAGGGGGTCCCA
Organism: Tetrastigma voinierianum; assembly: GCA_016808115.1. NCBI lineage: Eukaryota > Viridiplantae > Streptophyta > Magnoliopsida > Vitales > Vitaceae > Tetrastigma > Tetrastigma voinierianum. The sequence goes on along the minus strand of JAEQBH010008015.1, from coordinate 52,955 downwards.
CGACGAGGTGAACAAACCTAGTAAAGTAAACTCTCACAAGGGTTACTCCCCACTTAAGTGTACATGCAATGGCGTGTTCACACAATAATACACACATTCCAAGTAAAACATGCAAGTCTAAACCTGAAATTCTAAATGCTATGAATGAGATGCTGACTCATGTACGCCTGTCGTGTCAGCGAATCCGGTCTGACCCGATTAGGCGGATCGAATAGAGGTCGGGCGCGTGATCCTATCTTGGGACTCTTTACACCTTTATCGGGCGTTGGTATATCAGTCTTATAATTATATCCACATATCATATCACAAAGTCCAAAAAATATGACTACCACGAGTAGTGGTGTTTCTGATGTCACATATCTGATCTTTGAGTCCCATTTACCTTATTCAAAAACTGTAAATTTACGTTTTATTCAGTGCGGAATCTCAGTTGATGAACCCCTACTCGTGTGGCCGGGGGAATACGGAAGATCTCTGTCTCCTTCTTATGTACCTACACGGGTTAAAAACCATGTCAAGCTTCTGACAGTGGGAAACATATATAGTATGCATATACACATTTATTTTCAGCATATAACCAATAAGAATATCATAATTTCCATGCATTCATATAATGGACTTATACAATTATGTGCCTCATGAGTTTATGCTTATTTGGATCTCCATAGGAGTTACAAGGCTTATTCTTATTCGAAATGCCGTTAGGTATTACAGATCGAGCGATACACATTCATTTACTCTTATTCATGTTTAGGATGTTTGTATGACTAAGGGAATACCTATGGAGCGGTAATAATAAATAGGTAAGACATAACATACAATAAGTATCTGAAGATTTTCTCTGATCTTGAAGTGTCGTAGCGCAGCGGGGAGTCTTGCGAAGCAGCGGCGAGAGGAATGTGTCATGTCGAGAGCGAAATTACAATGTGTGTCAAGCACGATCGAGAGAGTGCCATCGCACTAGTCATAAGAGTGCAGAGTACTGTCGGAGTGCAGAAACTAATTTGCGGCTGCGTCGAGTGCCATCGCACTAGTCATAGAGTACGAGTACTAAGCAGAGGAAATCTTAGAAATCTTATATGTGCTGCCAATAACGAGAGGTGCCGCGTCATTTAATACCTGATCTCTGGCATTCCTACGATTATATGTATTCAGATACTTCCTATCTTATTGGGGCATAGACTTTCTCCCATCGAACTCATGCAATGGCTTCGCTTCGCCTCAATTGGCGAAGTGCGATTACATTTTCACTTAATTTCATCTATTTTCTATACTTCGGTATGCGAATTTTAGCTTAATACGCCAAAATAGCAAAACGAGAGGCTGGAGCCACCGTGTAGTTCCTCTCGGCCGGTCTGGGGTGCAGGTCCGGTTACGGAGGCGGCACCGTTTGCTATTGCATCAGCGATACAGTACCGCTTTAAAAGAGTGCGGAGTGCCAGGTCTTCAATTTTGCCCAGTAGGTGATTCATAATTTAGCATGCCTTTTCTTCCATAGATCATACGAGGCATCAGCCGTCAAAACTAACATGGATCCTCATAACAACTCCCCACATTACTGCAATTAGTCAAAGAATCCAGGATTCCTACCGGGATTCGCTGACTCTACAAAACCTTGGAAGTGTGAAGGATTCATATCTTCTTATTGTCAACTAGGGTTTCAACTGACTTCCCTTATGTCTAGAGTTAGGATGTATTCCAAACAAAACCACTAGATAAAGGGACCAAGTAATGTCTAAGAAAACCCACAGCAATCCATACCCAAGTAGATTTTGGACAAAATCTTGCAAAATCCATACAAGTCATGTATCCATACCTTGGCAGTCTCTCTCTATCTTCCTCTCCTTCTCCTTCCTCTCCTCTTCTTCCCAGTAAGCTCTTGTTTGGAATAAAAATAACTCATTTTGGTCTCTCCTCTATTATAATTAAAAGTTTTTTTCTTATTTGCCTTTTAGTTATAATTTGACCGTTTGTATTCCAATTTTCCATTATTTTATTTTGGCCTCTAATCTTATTGTCATGTCTTTGATGCCCTTTTGGACAAGTACGATTTTATCCTTAAGTCTTATAAAATTTTTCGAGTTTCCACTTTTATATTTTCGCATTTAATTTACGAAAATTCAATTTATGCCTACAAAATACCCTATACATGTTGAAAACAACTAGGGTATATTTAAGGTCATTATCCAGAGTCTCATTGACTTTCCCTCACGCATGCTATGCAGTAAAATAGTCATTATTTGTTTCTTGTTGATATTTTCAAAACAAATCTTTTCGTTTTATAAAGAATAAGCCCTTTGAGATCCTGCCTCCAATGTTCATTTGATTTAATCCAGTCCAGTGTGTTTATGCATTTGTAGGCCCACCCAGTTTTGGTTCTCACCGGGGATGCGAAACACCTTCCAACGTTTGGACTTTCATGCGTGGTTACGTTTGAACTGGCACGGGTTTTCAGGGAATCTTATTCCTTCTTTGCTATTACCCAACACATTATTTTTCATGCTATGCAGCCATACAACTCATTTTGGACGTTGTCCCATTAAAACTCACCGCCCCATTCACCCAGAATGATGAATGATCCATATACATGTACCACCGCCCAACATAATGCGTGTCACAGTGCATATGCAAAGTACAAAATGCCAATGCATGTATCTCATGTCACATGTATAATGAACACTACATGCGGAACAATTTATATTCCATACGTTATACTAGGTATCATGGATAATTATATCAAGTATTTTATAATTTACATCCATTTATGCTAATATAATTTCGTATATATCGACATATTTTCAGCATGTTATTTAATTTCGACAATATCACAATTTTAATTTTCTATTTGTATAATACATTTAAGTGTTTTAGTGTTAAACAATTTTATTTTTATATTTTTTTTTGCGAATAAAGCACTATCTCGGGCAAATGGTCGAGGTTGTCATAAGAGGAAATTATTCAGAGGCTTCGAGGCTGGCTGCGAGTGACGGAGTTGAGCACGTGGTTAGTTCCTCTGTAGCCTCACATGAATCAACCTCCAGCGGTTGTTGATTGGATATTGGGGCCACGGAGGAGCTCAGTTTAAGAGATTTATTTGCATGAGTAGGGTGCTGATTGCTCAGATAGTAGCTATAGAGACTCGTCAACAGCCGAAGCCTCAGCCACCTCTGTCGCCACTTAGAGAGGTTCCTGGAGAGCCTAGGATGTCTATATAGAGCCTGAAGTTGGAGCGCAGACCATGACAGTGGTGAATCAGACGAGCACTAATTATGATTGGACCAAAGTAAAGTTCTGAGTTAATGAACTCTTTTTATATGATTAGAGGGTCCTGTTTTGAGGTTTTCTGTTAGAAGACAAGGCTAAGGATTAAAGGGATGTCGTGGATATGACGTATCTTGATGGTATGTCATGGGACCCGAGTTTCGTGAGTTTACTACTGGATTCTTTCCTCGAGTCACAAGGATCGAAGATTAGGAGTTAACAAATTAGAGCGAAGACCATGTCAGATGTCGAGTATGAGGTTCTGGAAGTGTCGGATTGGTTCCATATATTTAGGTTGATGAAGTTTAAAGTGCAGCGGTTTAAAGCGGGATTCTGACAGGATCGAGTTCATTTTGTCTGTGGTTCCTCATAACAAGTTTAGGGACTTAGTTGAGGCCGCTCTAAGGGTTGAGAAGAGTACTACAACTATGTATCAGAGTAGGCATGAAAGTAAGAGGAGTGCACCAGGCACTTCCCAACAGGCTTTGGATGCGTCAATGAGAGAAGCAAGGGTAGGAGTTCTGAGGCGAGTTGCAGAAGTGGGAGGCTGCCTCTGGTTAGGGATCGATTGAGGTCCCCAAGCGCCATCAATGATACCCGGTATTCCTCCGTACATGATATGTGTCGGAAGAATTTTTGCTTAGGAGTGTAAGAGATACAATACAGGGTGTTTCCACTATGGCCCGGAAGGCCATTTTATTAAGGAGTGTCCTCAATTGATTAGTGTAAAGACATCAGTAGCGGCCCGACTACCTCGGCCATAGATGGGCACTCGAGCGCCCCCGGGAGGTTTCTGGATTAGAGGGCAGTCAGGCCTCGGGTAGGCGGCCATGGTGGAGGTAGAGATAGTGCCCAAGGGATGTAAATAGAGTCCCATACTCGAACCGGAGTTTATCTTGCGACTCGGCAAGATGCGAATGCGGCTCCGGATGATTCTTGGTATTATTTCTCCTTGATCTGATGCATATACATTAGTGGACCCAAAGAGCCACGCATTCATTGCATCGGGGACTTCCTGTAGATCGCTTCCGGATAGAGACCGGCCATTGAGGGTTGTATGAGTTTCCCTTCCGGCGGGGTGCTTTATTCTCAAGCGAGTAGTAAGAGATAGTAGAGTTCGATTTAGGCGGGGTTAAGCGATCTTGTGGCCTTAGATATGAGGGATTTTGATGTGGTTATCGGCATGGATTGGCTATCTCGCCATAGGGCCACATTATATTGTTATAAAAAGGAAGTAAAGTTGCACAGGCTAGGGAAATTGGAGGTAAAGTTTAGGGGAATACGTAGAGAGTTATTTTCTAGTATGATCTCGCCGTGGCGGCGCATAGAGGATGCAAGGGTTATCGAGGGTTATGCGAAGCATGTGGTGGAGATAGGGAAAGGGGACTCTAGTGGATGAGATTCGAGTTGTCGAGAGTTCCCGGATGATATTTCAAGATTACCTCCGGATAAGTGGAGTTCTGCTTTAATCCCGAGTGAGCAGTTTCATTCCTCCTTATAGGATGGCTCTGGAGTTGAGGAGCTCCAGGCTCAGTTGGAAGAGTTGTTGAGTAAGGGTTCATTCGTGAGCATATCTCCATGTGGGCTCGATTCTCTTCGTGAAGAAAGATGGAGTTTGCGGTTGTGTATAGATACGGGGAAGTTGAATAGAGTTACCATCCAGTCAGTATCCACTCCCTAGGATCGATGAGTTATTCGATCCAGCTACAGGGGTCTCGAGTGTACTCCAAGATAGATTTGAGGTCGATTGTATCATTAGTTGAGGTCAGAGGGTGATGTTCCTAAAAGGTACGCATTAGCGGGACACACTACGGGCATTATGAGTTTCTGGTGATGCCGTTTAGTTTGACTAATGCCCCGATAGCATTTATGGATTTGATGAACCGGGTATTCCAACCGTATTTAGATAGGTTCATCATAGTCTTTATCGATGATATCTTAGTGTATTCAGTAGTCGGAGAAACATTGAACACGAGGATTATGTTGCAAACTCTAAGGGAGTGGTAGCTATATGCTAAGTTGAGTAAGTGCCAGTTTTGGCTTGACAGGGTGGCATTCCTAGGTCAAGTGATCTTAGTTGAGGGGGTGAGTGTGGATCCCCAAAAAATAGAAGCTATGGTAAATTGGAAGCCACCGAAGAATGTGTTAGAGGTCAGAAGCTTACTTGGTTTAGTTGCGCATTACAGGAAGTTTGTTAAAGGGTTCCCCAGGATAGCAGCCCCACTAACCAAGCTAACAAGGAAAGATGTCAAGTATGATTAGGTGGATGCACATATGAGAGTTTCGAGGATTTGAAAGTATATTGACCGATAATTCTAGCTTGTGGGAGAGATGGGTTGTGGTTTACAATGATGCTTCTGGTAGGGCCTTGGTTTGTCATTTTGATCTGCGGAATGATAAGGTGATTACGTATGCCTCTGGGCGGCTAATGACTGTAGGGAGAATTACTATACACATGGCTTGGAAGAAGCTACGCGGTCGTGTTTGCCCTGAAGATATGGAGACATTACTTTTATGGTGCTCCTTGCAAAATCTTTACAAATCATAAGAGTCTTCAATATATTTTCACCTAGAAAGAGTTAAACATGAGGCAAAGAAGATGGTTTTAGTTAATTAAGGACTACGGCGGCTGTGAGTACCATCCGGGAAAAGTTAATGTTGTAACGGATGCCTTGGTAGGCGGCGGAGGTTCTTTGTCACATAGGAGATCGGGTTATCTTCCTTTGTTGGTGGATCCCGAGAGCTTTAGGGGTGTGTATTGGGGCTAAGGATTCAAGGGCATTGTTCAGAACACATATCGTGTTGACCTCTCCTAGTGGATCAAATTCCGGCAGGGCAGTTGCAGGATCCACAGATGGTTAAGCTTAAGGAAGAGATAAAAAAGGGAAAGAAATAGAGTTTCAATCGGAGATCAGTGACATGATTGTGAAGGCGAGAGAATGTGTGCAGTGTAGCGAATAAGAGAGACAGTATGGAAGAAGCATATTCATGCAGCATGCTATACATCAGGTAGTACCAAGATGTCTGAGGACTTTGAAAGAACATTGCACGGTGGAATGGGATGAAGAAAGAGATCGCGAGGTTTAAGGTCTCCGGATGCTGGCACATTAGCGGGTGAAGCGAGAGCGTGAGAGGCCCGTGGGGAAGGATACAGTGCCTCGCTTATTCCGGTATGGAAATGGGAGAAGATCCTTATGGATTTTGTGATAGGTCTTCCATGGACTTACAGAGGTAGCACAATGCTATATAGGTGACTAGTTGATCGATTGGCAAGTCTACTCATTTTCTACCGTTAATGTTAAGGATTCTGGAAAGTTGGCACAGTTGTATGTAGATGGAATGAGTGAGACTTCATGGGGTTCTACAGTTTCGATAGTTTCGGTCGAGACGGAGTTCACATCCAAGTTTTAACCTAGTATGCAGGCAGCTTTAGGTACTTGCCTTAATTTTAGCACAACATTTCATCCTCAGAAGATGGCCAGTCAGAAAGGACCATTCAGACGTTAGAGGATATGTTGAGAGCTTGTGTGATGGAATTGAGGAGTTAGGATACTCATTTGTGATGGGTTAAGCCTGCATGATGAGTGTCAGACTAGTATAGAGATGGCTCCATTTGGCGTTGTATGGTAGAAATGTTGGACTCGATTACGGGATGAGGATGGTGAGTACAAAGTCACTTCAAAAGAAAGTGAAAGTTTTAAGTGATAACTTGAAGATAGAATGAAGTTATCACGGACAACCGTTGCAGAGACTTGAAATTCAAGATAGGTGATCGGGTCTTTTTGAAGATTTCCCCTTGGAAGGGTGTTTTGAGATTTAGGAGGCGAAGCAGGCTCATTCCGAGATTTATAGGGCCTTATGAGATTGTGAGCAAGATAGGACCATTAGCTTACAGGTTGAAGTTACCCCCAGAGTTATCCAAGATTCATGACACATTCCATGTGTCGATGTTAAGGAAGTACATCCCAAATCCTTCACATGTCTTGAGAGAAGCGACAAGTCGACTAAGAGGAACTGACTTATGAAGAAACACCTATCACGGATTGTAGATCGCAAAGACGAGTGTTGAGGAGTAAGGTGATTCCTTTAGTTAAAATCTTGTGGAGGAGTCATGAGAGGCGGCTACACGGGAGCTAGGAATCGGATGCACCATCGGTATCCTCAGCTATTTTCGAATTGAGGTATTCTCCTTTCCTGTGAGTTTAGTTTGTCCATTTCGGACGAAATGTTCACAAAGGAGGAGGATTTGTAGCGCCTCGTCTCAGAGGAAGAGGTTAATGCGGTCGATGTAACCGTAGGGTCACATATGTGCACCAAGGGCTTCCTTAATAATAATAATAATAATAAATTGGCATAATGGTTCAAGGAAGCCTAGAAAATTCTCTATATCTCGATGATGAAATGGACTGCGCCGTTAAATTCGTCTCGCGAAATCTAGTGACCCATAAAAGTTTCGTCGAATTTTGAGACAGTCGGAATATTTTTACGATTTTCTGGATGATAAGTCGCTAATGACTTCAGGGACAAGATTTTTACGGGAATCTCGGAAGTCAAGAAATGGCTTGAGCTAAGTTCATTTAAAATAAATTAAACTAAAAGAAATAATTTGTTTGGTCACGGCCGACCGAATGTGCGATATGAGTCATATATCCAAATAATAATAATAATAATAGATAAAAAAAGATAAAAATCAAGTTGGTATCAAACAGACAGAACGAGAATGAGAGAGAGAGAGATATTTTTTATTTCTTTCTTTGCTTCTCTCTAAGATCTACATAAATCGGGCAATGGGTTTTCGTCGGGCAAAGGCAAAGTCGGTATACTCGGAGGCTCGCATGGGTACCAAAATCTTAGCGTTTCGTCAAACTCCAAGAGGTAGGAAATTTTCCTACTTGTGTTATTTCTATTATAAAGGTCATTTAATGGCTTGGGATTTTCTTAGAGGCCGTGAGAGGCCATAAATTTCAGTTCAAAATTTTTGGACTAAGTTTAGGAATTTTTAAGAATTTTCGGGACTGTTTTCAGACAGTCCGGGTTAAATTTTTTGGAATATTTTCGGGACTTATGTTTTCGGGTTTATTTTCCATCTAGGAGTCGTTTTGGTCTTGGTTGAGCATTAGGGGCTATTTGGTCTTAGTTGAGCATTAGGGGCTATTTGGATGGCGTTTAGAGAATTAGAAGCATTATTCGGGGTTAGCGTATATCCGCATTCGTCGACCTCCAAATTTGGGCGGCCATAACGTTTTCGTCCGAACTACGATTCGGATGTTCTTGGACTCTACGGAAAGCCCCTTGAGTCTAGAATATGGCCATATGCCCGTGAATGGCATTTGGGGCCCACATATTATCTGAAAATTTTAATTGTAGCACCAAGTGTGCAAGTTGCTTAGTTGTGATGACGCATGTGGTCTAATACATTAAATGTGTATGGTAAAAGCGAAGGCGGAGAAATTGTAAAGTCATACTCAATTATTGTAAATGGAAAGGTGAGTGTTCTAAACTTTATTTTTCAATTCTAGTTTATTATTTTATAAATCGTTTTACGATTTGTATGTTTTGGTGTTAGTTGTTAAACCATATTTTAAAGCTTATGGTTTGATTTGTTAAGTATATTTTATAAAGCAAGCAATATGCTTTATTAAGAAGCGAGAAAGAAAGCAAGAAAAACTTATATTTTATAAGTTAGGCCCTAAGAAATCCCTAGTCTTAAGCAAGCATTACCAATCAAAGGTATTTTGTACGTGCATGGGGAAGTTAAGACATGATTGCATTTAATTTTATATTTTCCTAGTCGGCAAACTTAGCTCATTCATTATGTCATATTAGAAGAGAGGACAGAGTGGCACGTTTGGAATATATAGGGTTAGCGCGCTAGCTTATTATGTGGTGATGGGGCATTCCACCATATTTATCGGAATAGGTGATGTGGACATGAGGTCCTTCCGCCGGCATGGTAGAGACAGAGGTTTCCCATGTTTACTAGGGTACAGCAAGCAAGAAAGGCCTCTAGTGGTTGATCATTATATTTATAAGCATGTTACATACAGCTTAAAATCGACCACTAATAAGCAAGCAAGCATTTTTACGAAAAGTTTTAGAAACTTTTATAGCAAAGCAAGCAAGGGTTTCTAAATGTGTTTTGTAAAAGATCGTTTTTACAGTTTTGAGACATTTTCAGAAAAAGCAAGCATTTTTATGAAAATTTTTAGAAACTTTTATAGCAAAGCAAACAAGGTTTTTTGAAAGTGTATTGTAAAAGATCGTTTTTACAGTTTTGAGAAATTTTCAGAAAAAGCAAGCATTTTTATGAAAATATTTAGAAACTTTTATATGCAACAATGGTTTTGAAAGTGTTTGTAAAAGATCGTTTTTATAGTTTTGAGACATTTTCAGAAAAAAGCAAGCATTTTATAAAGCATACACTCACTGAGTTCTTTTAGCTCATTATTTTCCTATTTTTAAAAATTATGTTCCAAGTACAGGTACGCCGGACACTGGGACATACCAGGGTCCTCCTGATTTCTAGTTATATATATTGTATTTACTCACTCTTGTATATATTTGTAAAGAAAATGTAACTAACTTTTGTTAGAAAATACTTTGAACTTGTATAATTATTACTATGTATGTACATAGTTTGTTTTATGAAAATGTGATGAGCCTAAAGCTCTTATGAAGAAGTGTTGTTGGATTCTGTATTTTAGAAGTGTAACTTGTATTTCTGAGTTTGGGACATAATATCCTATATCTTGTTTGTTATGTTATCAAAATTTTATAAAATCACAACTTTAGAAAATAAAATTTTTTATACAGGTTTTCAGCAAGCAACATGGTTTAGCTTCACAGAATTCTCTAGTCGTTGGAAATATTGGCTGGGAGTTTCTGTGGGGTTTCTGGCACATTACCTACTAGTAGAGGTGGGGGTATGTCGTGACCCTAGATCTTGAGCCTTCAAAACCCGAGTCTTAGGCTTGTCTGAAAAATAGTCCACGACACACCCCCACCTACTAGCGGTGATTGTGTCGAAGCCACCTGAGAACCCCGTTACTTCCAATGACTAGAGAATCTTGTGAAGCGAGCTGAAAACCCGTATAATCTTTTTTTCTTTTCTAAACTTGTGATTTTATAAAATTTGTGACATACTTGTTTGCATATAGGACTATATCCCAAAACATGTATATACGAGTTTACACTTTTTAAAACATGGCAACCAACAACACTTCTTCAAAGAGCACGGGCTCATCACATTTCACAAACCAAACAATGCATACATATGCTTAACTATCTGAAGTTCAGTATTTTCTTCTGAACCAGATTATCTAACACTATCTTAGAAATTAGGGAGAATCTAATATGTCTCAACGTCCGGTGTGCCTGTACCTGGAAAATAGTTTTTAAAACAAGAAAATAATGAGGCTAAGCAGCTTCGATGATTGTATCTTATAAAAACTTGCTTTTTCTGAAAAAATGTCTCAGCTGTGCTTGCCTTTACAAAACATTTTCGAAACACTCTGCTATCTATAAGTTTCTAAAACTAAGCTACTTGCTTGCTTTACTTTAAAAGTTTCTAAAACTTTTAGGAAACTACTTGCTTGCTTTGAAAGTTTCTAAAAACTTCATCTTATACTTGCTAAAGTTTCTAAAACTTTTCATAATATCTTGCCTTACTAGTGGTTTTTTAAACGTATGCAAAATTCTTATAAATAAAGATCAACCCTTTGGAGGACTTTCTTGTTTGCTATACCCTAGTAAGCCACGGGAGCACAGACACCGACCGTCTTGGCGGAAGGAACATCCCACATGTACCCTACAGCAAATATGGTGGAAAAAATATCGTGTCGATAATCACCATATTCTAGCTAGCGTAACCCTGCCCCGATGCGTGCCCGCATTCCTCTAATGCCATAATGCATGAGCTAAGTTTGTCGACCAGCAATCTAGATGCAGTAAGTCATGTCCTAGCTCACGGGTGCGCGCATCTTGAGTCCTGCTAGCCCGTATCTTGCTTAAATAGGGGCCTGTAAGGCCTGATTTGCAAAACTAATTTTGTTTGCTTGCTTGTTTTTAAAATATGGTTTAACAATCAAAACCATTGCTTGCTTGAAATATGGTTTAATAATTTAAAACCATTGCTTGCTTGAAATATGATTTAATACTTTAAAATCATTGCTTGCTTGAAATATGGTGTAATAATTTAAAAGCATAACATATCAGTGTAAAACGATTTATAAACAATGCACTAGTATTTAAAATTAGAGTTTAGAAAACTCACCTTTCCGGTTACAAAAATTGAGCACGACTTCACAATTTCTCCCGCCTCCACTATTACCCTACACATTCGTGTATTGGAGCCACACTGCGTCTCGGCCTGACCAAGCAATTTCACACTTGGTGCTACAATTAAATTTTCAAAAATATGTGGGCACCAAATCTTTATTCCGGAGCATATGGCTAGATTATAGACTGAGGAATTTCCATAGAGTCCTAAGCATCCTAAAACATTTACGAAAATTATGTTCGATTAGAATACAATCCAGAAATTTGACCAGCGATTCAAAACAATCCCATTCAGCCAAAGCGTAAGAAACAATGTTGAAAATTCCTAAAATTCCAAAACTCGGTCAAAAATTTTGGGTGAAAGATTCACAATCTCGGGGCCTCTAATAAAATTTCAAGCATTACATGGCACTTTTAGGCAGAAATAACACAAATGGAAATTCTACACTTGGAGTTTGATGAAATGTTTGGTGCCCACGCGTAGCCCTTATCGCGTAGACCAACTTTGCCTTCTGCTATGACAAAAATCTAAGGTCCGATTTCTGTAGATCTTAGAGAGAAGTGAAGAAAAGAAAAAATAAAAATAAAAATCTTCCCCTCTCTCTCTATCTCCTTCTATTCGATTTCCTCCTTTTTGACTTTTATGTTTTCTTTTTGTAATTATTAATTATTATTATTATTAATAATGTGGATATATGACTCCATATTGCCTCATTAGTGATTTGCCTCGCAAAATTATTTATTTCGATTCACTTTATTTAGAAATGAACTTAGCTCAGTCATTTCCTAACTTTCGAAGATTTTAGTAAAAATCTGGGTCCCACGAAGTCTGCTTCACCATCGCCGAGAAAAATCGTAAATATCCCATTTGTCTCGAAGTGAAGAAACATTCTGGAGTCACTAGATTTCACGACTCTGAGAATTTGCGGTGCGGAGGCTCTGTTTAATCATCAGGATCTAGAGAATTTTTGGGTTTCACGAACCATTATGTGACTATTATTATTATTATCCTTTAACTAATTTCGTCATTCGTCATCTAGAGTTGCATCAAATCCCTGCTGGGTCACAACATAAACTGGCACAGTGGATCTGCAATGCAACGTCCATGAGCACTACCCTACCTCTACCACGACCACCTACACCCAGGCTGCGCATTTTCCTCTTGAAACCTCCTGAAGACCTACGAGTGCTCATCTGCAGTGCGGGGAGGCGCTAGGCTATTTGCGATGTCTCTGCACCAATCAACTGAGGACATTCTCTAATAAAATGGCCTTCAGCCTATGGAAACACTACATGTTGTATCTCACTACACTCCCAGTATGTCGCTTCGGCACATATCACGAAACCGGGAGGAATCTCTAGGTGTCAGCACTAGCAGCTGGGGCCTCACGATCCACGACTAGGCGGAGTTCCGACACACTGCCTTGGTCTCTGTAGCCCTCTACCCTTGCTTCTCATTCTCTTGCCTTGACCAGGCTCTGTTGGGAAGTGCAGTGCTCTCTTTGCTCACACTGCTACGATACATAGTGTAGTACTTTCCTCAACCTCAAGCGACCTCAACTAAGTCCCCAAACCTGTTCTGAGGAACCACAGACAAATGAACTCTAATCTGATGCTTTGTAAATCACACTTGAAACCGCTTGCAATTGCAGGACATCGGCTGAATATATGGAACGTCTAACTAACTCACAGAACCTCTTCTCATACTCACATGCGACATGATGTACGCTCTAATATGAAGAACTCCTCAATCTTCGAATCCTTGTGACTCTGAGGAAAGATTTTTTCAGTAAACTCTTGCTGAAACTAGTCCCATGATATACCATTAGGATACCTCCTATCCATGGCATCCACCAATCCCATATGTCTTCCAGTATTGGAAAACTTGAAAGCAGGGACCCTCGATCATCGTAGTAACCTATAACTTCGTAAATCTTGTTTACTTTGTCCAACCATGACCAGGCTACCTCTCTCTGCGATTGCCCGCCCACCACACGTGATGTCGCGGCAGCGGCGCCTTCTGCGCTCTCTCTATAGACCTCCCATGCTCTTCAGGAACCTCTCTGGGTGGCGGTGGAGGTGGCTGAGACTATGACTGCTGACGAGTCGCTATAGCCACTATCCCGAGCAATCATGCCACGCTGCGATAAACAATCCTAAACTTGAGCTCCCTCACGGTGGCGGATGGTCTAGCGACCCTGGATTGGAGGTGATTCATGGAGCGGTAGAAGAACGATTCTTGTCTTCAACTCCCTCCCAGTGCTGCGGGGCGGCTTGAAAGCCTCTGGAATGGCTCTCCTAGGACGACCTCAATGTCCTCTGCCTGACATAGTGCTTTATTTGAAAGAAAGAAAAAAAAATCAACTGTTTAGTACTTTGAAACACTTAAAATGTATGTACTTTGAATTTGAAAATGTATGGTTGCCAATAGTGTAAGAAAACTACGATTGCTTAACAACATAGGTTTAAGATACCTTTCGATACCAACCAGTACACCCCCACCCCTACTAGCAGGCGGTGTCTTTGGCCACCCACCTGGGAGCTGATCGTTACTTCAAATGACTAGAGAATCCTGTGAAGTGAAGCCGTGTTGCTTGCTGAAAACCCGTATAAATTTTTTTTTCTTTTCTAAACTTGTGATTTTATAAAATTTCGGCAGCATAACAGCTACATATAGGACATATCCCGAAACATGTATATACAGTTTACACTTTTAAAACATGCCAACCAACAACACTTCTTCAAAAAAGAGCCTCGAGGAGCTCATCACATTTTCTAAACCAAAACTATGTATACATATACATAACTATACAAGTTCAGTATTTTCTTACAAAAGTTAGTTAATACAACACTTATACTAGAATTCGGAGAATCTAATATGTCCCAACGTCAGGTGTGCACATTGCCTGGAAGCCGTTTTAAAACAGGAAAATATTAGGCTAAGCGAGCTCGGTGAGTGTATGATTTATAAAATGCTTTTAAAATGTCTCCAGCGTAAAACTACCTTTTCTGAAACATTTTCGAGAAAGCCTTACTTATTTTCTATAAAAGTTTCTAAAACTTTTCAGAAACTGCTTGCTTGCTTTACTTTAAAAGTTTATAAAACTTTTCATAAAACTACTTGCTTGCTTTGAAAGTTTCTAAAAACTTTTCATACTATGCTTGCTTGCTTGCTTTAAAAGTTTCTAAAAGCTTTTCATAATATGCTTGCTTGCTTACCAATGGTTGATTTTTAAACTGTATGAAAAATGCTTATAAATAAAAATCAACCACTGGAGGCCTTTCTTGCTTGCTGTACTTGGGCCTCGACCCTGGAAACCTGGAAACCTGGGCCATTACCCTGCCGACGGAAGGACCTTATGTCCACATCACCTTTTCCGGTAAATATGGGGGAAAGACCTCGTGTCTACGTCACCATACTCTAGCTAGCACGCTAACCTTATATACCCTAGTACGTGCCACGACCTCCTCTAATATGACGCAATGCAGGCTAGGTTTGTCGGCCGGGCAAATCTAAAATGCAATGAAATCATGTCCTAACTTCACCGTGCCTGTCACGGAATACCTCTACTTAGGTAGCACTTAAACTAGGGATTTTCTTAAGGCCTGATTTATAAAAATATAATTTTTGTTTGCTTGCTTGCTTGCTTTTTAAAATATGGTTTAACAATCAAAACCATTGCTTGCTTGAAATATAGTTTAATAATTTAAAACCATTGCTTGCTTGAAATATGGTTTAATAATTTAAAACCATAACATACCAGCGTAAAACGATTTATAAACAATACACTAGTATTTAAAAATAGAGTTTAGAACTACTCACCTTTCGATTACAACAATTGGCGCGACTTCTGATTTCTCATGCCTCCATATTACCCTACACATTCGATGTATTAGACCACACCTCCAACACAACCAAGCAATTTTACTGCATTAGTCTTTACAATTAAATTTTTCAGAAAATATGTGGGCACCAAATGCTATTCACGAGGCATATGGCTAGATTCTAGACTCAAGGGACTTTCCATAGAGTTTAAAACACCGAAAAAATTTAAAGAAAGTATGTTGATTTTATTAGAATACAATCCTGAAATTTCAACTGAGCGTCGAAAATAGTCAAGTGCTTCGAACTATTTCAAAACGGTCAAAAATTTCCTAAAAATTCCTAAACTCAGTCCAAAAATTTTTGGAATGAAATTTACGGCATCTCACGGCCTCTCATAAAATTTCAAGCCATTACATGGCCTTTAGGCTAGAAATAACACAAGTAGAAAAATTCCCTATCTCTTAAAGTTTGGCGAAACGCTAAGCTCTTGGTGGCCACGCGTAGCCCTTGTCGCGTAGACCAACTTTGCCTTCTGCTCCAACAAAAATTTACGGTCCAATTTCCGTAGATCTTAAAAAGAAACGAACAGAAAAAAAATAAAAATAAAAATCTTCCTCTCTCTCTCCATTCACGCTCTCTCCGTCTCCTTCTGTTCGATTTACTCCTTTTTTACTTTTATGTTTTTTTTAATTATTAATTATTATTATTATTACTATTTGGATATATGACTCATATATCCTCATTCGGGTCTGCTTTTGCCCCAAAAAAATTTATTTATTTTCACTTAACTTTATTTGAAATGAATTTAGCTCAAACCATTTCCTGACTTTCGAGATTTTTGTAAATCTACGGTCCACACAGAAGTCATGACGACTTATCGCTCGAAAATCATTAAAATATTCAGATTGTCTGCGAATTCGAAACCGAAACTTTACGGGTCACTAGATTTCACGAGGCAATTTAACGGTCGGTATGTTTCGTCATTCGAATCTAGAGAATTTTCTAAGGCTTCCACTGAACCATTCGTGATTTAATATTATTATTATCCTTTAACTAATTAAAGTTTCATGATTTGTTCTTTCACCCCTCCACTTTCCTTAATTGCAAAAGTGTCACCATTCTTTGAAAACTTTACAATTTCATCCTTAAAAACAACTTATACTACTATGACACTTAACTAATTAAGGAAGCCTTTGGTGCATCGCAGCGACCCTGCGGTTACATCTTAGTACACCCATCGGGATGGGCGTTACAGTCTGATAATCAGAAAATTCAATCATTGTTGGGCTGAACCACATGGCCATTTGTGACTCTTAAATAAAGAGGAACCATTATAGGAGAAAACTGCCTCTTGGAGCTTCGACGAAAAATTCGGATTTTGGTACCCACGCGTAACTCTCGTTGTGTGGACCAACTTTAGCTCTCAGACTATTGAGCTCCGGCCGTTAGAACATCCGGAAAATCTTCTCTTTCCCTCTCTCCCTTTTCATTTTTCTCTCCCCAGGCATTTTCTTTCCCCAAGCCCGATTTTTCTTTGGTTTCCTCTTTTTCTCTTTAACTGCTTCTTTCTTTTCTCTTTCTTTCTTTTATTTTTCTTTTTCCTTCTTTTTGGTTTTTCATCCTGAATTGTTTTTGCTCTCTCTCTCATTTTGTTGGTCTTATCCAAGTGAGGAGGAAACTCCTCTCACCTTCCTTCCTTCTCTCTCATAGCCATGTGTCTTGCATGGTCCATGTATCATGTGTCATGTGTCCTGTGGACATGCTTTAGGTGTCACCTTCCATACCATATGGCTCTCATTCCATGTTTCCTTCTCCCATGGTGCCATGTGGCAGCTCTTGGTTATGCTGTAAGACCCGAGAAAAACCTATAAATTTGAAATTTTACTATGAAGAACAAAATGGTAATTTTTATGGACTTCTTTCTAGATCTCGAATGATAAAACAGACTTCATCGTTTGAATCGTTTCACGAAATAAAGTTACTCAGGCGAATTTCATTGAATTCCGAGACAGTAGGATTTTTATGAAATTCGAGGCGATGGGAGTCGAGTGGACCCCGAAAATGAGATTTTTAGAAAAATCCTGAAAAATATCAAATATTTAAAGAATGTCCATTTAAGATAGATGAACTAAAACCGAGACGAAATAAATTGTTTCGGGGTGAAAACGGATCGGGGAAGCGTGACACATGGCGCGATGTGAGCCATGTGTCTCATGTATAAATATCAAGAAATATCTAAAATCAAGAAAGATCTCACAATTTGGTCTAGTGCCAAACGTTAGAGAGAGAGAGATAGAAGAGGGAGAAAAAAACAAACTCGGTGATTTCGGGGTTTTCACCGTCGAAACTTGGCGGACGAGAGTTAAAAGCTGACGGGCGCTTCAGCAGGTACGAAATCTGGGTGCCTAAGGTCAGGTTCGGGTTTTCAGGAAAATCGAAAAGGTGGTGTCACCGATCACGTAAATTGAAGTAGGGTTTTATCTCTCGGTTTAATTTCTATCTAAGGGCATGTGTGTGTGTGTCGAAGTGGAGGAGAAATCTTTGTCCGAGTTTTTCCTCAGGCCAATGGCTTTGTTTTTGGCGTAAGCTTGTTTATCGCTCGTCAGACAGTGATTCTAACTTTTGGATAAACTAGACTTATAGGAGAACATATCTCCTTGAAATAAGTCTATCCAAATTCCGACCCCTTTGGACTCAGGAAATGCATTCAAAGTAGAGCTATGTTCAAGCAGTTTTCCTACTCTGTTTTGAGCCCCCGTGACTGAGTTTTAGCCATACCTTGGCTATCACTCATCTAAATTGATTGATTCCAATTTATTCTAAAGTAGACTTATAGGATAACATATTTCCTTGAAATAGGTATATCCAAATTTCGACCTCTGTGGACTCAGAAATGCATTCAAAGGCGAGCTATGTTCAGACAGTTTCTGGTTCTGTTTGAAAACTAAGTAGTCCCGATTTATGACATATCTTGAGCTTCGGTGATCCGATTTGGGTGATTCTAGTTGGAGAAGAACCCTAAGAACCTTATCTTCAAATGAGTACAAAGAACTATTGTCAAATTATGGATTAAGACCCCTGAAATCGGGTATCATAGACTATTTCCAGTGTAAGCAGAGTAAACTAACCAGTTTTGAATGAAAAGGCCATAACGTCTTTGTCCGAACTCCGTTTCAGGTGTTCTTGGACTCTATGGAAAGCTCATTGAGTCAAGAACCTAGCCATATTCATGTGGAGGGTAATTGGTATCCAAAACATTGCTGAAAGTTGGTGTTTGTACCAAGTGTGCAGGTGGAACACATGGGTCATTTCCTGTTTTGTTTTCCTCCAACTTCGGACAACCGTATCTTTCGCGTCCGAACTCTGTTTGGGGTGTTCTTAGACTCTATGGAAATCCCATTGAGTCAAGGCTCTTTCCATATGCCTGTGGAAGGCAGTGGGAATCCAAAACCTTACTGAAAATCTGTTTTTCACCAAGTGTATAGTTATTTGGTTGTGTCGATGTGAATAGCCGGGTTTTGACATGACCATTGCATGACATGTTGTAGGCTATTGTATTGGGTATGAATTGTCATAAGTTGGCCTAAGGAAGGCTATATGACATTACTTGTTTAGTCATGTATTGATGACTGCTAATATGCATGATACTACATATCTATAAAGATTGGCATGAAATGTATGGAACTTATATGCTTGTGATATATGTTGCATGGTACTTGACATGAAATACGATTGATTAGAATGTTCCATGTAGTGTGCATCATACATGTAACATGAGAATTTTCAGTGACATTAGCATTGCATATGCATAGGGACATAAACATATTAGGTGTGTGTGCATGGATATGGTCATTCATCATCAGTGTTGATGAATGGGTAGTGAGCTCGTACTTTGGACGACGTCTAATAAATGTCTCACGGTTTAAAACATAAAAATGTAATTAATGTGTGTTGGGCAGAGCAAGAAGGGGACCGTTAACCCCCTCAGGTGAAAAGTCCGGAACATGGGTGTAAGAGACCCGTGGTGTGATCTGAAAACTTCTATCTGGGTGTAAGAGACCCGCGACGTGAGTCAAAAAGTTCTGTTGCCCAAAGAAGACACACGGTCATGTTTATCACATAGATTTCAGGTTGTGTGATAGGAGTCGGGATTGACTCGGGATTGGTTGCCCATTGGCACTTGCATTAGGTACTGGTGAGCCGGTAAGGACTCGATACATGGGTCATTGGTCATACCAGTGACGGTTGTCACATTTGGCATATGCATATGTGAGACGAGTCGGTGAGTGACTCGGGATATATTACTCAATGACATGTACATACTATATTGTATTTTGCTATGAATGATTTGAACGCCCTTAATAGAATGTTAACCGTTAAATTCGAGTTAAGGATAAATTAGGATACCAATAAGGGTCAAATTAACAATATTGTGAATGAACGTAATGATGTTTCACTCCAATCCGTAGCCTAGCGGGATACTATCGGTAGTGTTCATGAATTTATTTTCAATAACTAGTCAGCAGCCCAGCGAGACCGTACTGTGTTATAAAATAAAATGTTTTTATCTAGGCTGTAGCCAATGGGATCGTCTTGGCGATTCCAGATTATCTGTGCATCAAAATCATAGGTTAAATTCGTTTAAAGGCAAATTGAAATGATAAGAAAATTGTGAAATGCATGATTTGTGTTTTCACGAGGTAGGGAATTTTCCGACTTGGGTTATTTCTAGCCTAAAGGTCATTTAATGGCTTGAGGTTTTCTTAGAGGCCGTGAGAGGCCATAAATTTAAGTCCCAAATTTTTGGGATTGAGTGTAGGAATTTTTAGGAATTTTTGGGACTATTTTCAAACAATCTGGTGAATTTCAGAGGCCCATTTTGGATATCTGGGTTGAATTTTCGGAACTATTTTTTAACAGTCCGGACATAATTTGCGGGACCGATTTTCGAATTAATTTTGGAATTTGGGTTGAGGTTTGGTTTGATCTAAGACTAATGTCTTCAGGTTTGCACAATGGTATGTTTTAGTATCACGGTAATTCGGTGTGAGCAGTGGGACCAAGAGGTGCCACTGTTTATATGGAGTCTTAGATTTAGGCCATTTTGTGTGTTGTGTATTGTGGGAAAATAAATAATATGTTGTTGTGTGTAAAAATCATGTTAATGTGTTTTTTCGTGATGCATTAACATGGAAATTGTGATGAATGAAAATTATATGTAGAAAATATAATTATCTGGAATTTATAAATGTTGCATGTAGAATGACATAGCATGAAATGGCATGATTGCATTTCAAATGCGCGATCACATCGTGTCGAGTCGGATGCTATTCACCATTCTTAGTGAATGTGGTGAGCTCGAATGGGATATTACGTCGAAATCGAGACTCACGGTTTTATAAAGTAATAATAAATATAAATCACGTGTATTTGGAGTGCTTAAGATGGGAGTGATACCCCCAGGGTGAAAGACCCAAATTTATATCTCGAATAAACATGATCCTTGGCGGTGAAAGCGTAAAAATGCGGAAGGCGTCGTCGATCTGCGGTGTGACCTCCCGAAAAGCCATGGCCCATGATTAAACACATGGGATTGAAGAGATAAGGTGGAGGGTTGTCCAATGGTTTAAGTCATTGGGTGAAACACCAATGACTAGTTTTTCACACTTGGCGTTGTAGGTGTGAGGGAGTCGGTCAGGACTCGGGTTATGGGCATGAAGAGTCTCATCTCATGCATCATACGGAACATTCCAAATAGGATTGCATTATTTATATGGAATATGATTTGATGTTTTTTGTATGCCATTGCATTTGCATTTAGGCGGGGAGTAGCCCTTGTAGGAGAACTTTTCTACTAGGCATTGATCACCCCGTTTTGGGACCCCCTTTCAAGTACAGGGGGTGTACAGGGGACGGTGCTCCGACGAGGCCTTGATTATGAAGAAGGTCGTTGTGTGGCCTTGATATTACCTTTGAGTAACATTTTTGTATAATAAAAGAATTGTAACTAAATTCTTTTGGGACTATTGTCTAAATAATCGGGTATGTAATTATGGTAAGAGGGTCGTGATTGGACTCTTACAAATTGTAATTAAGCATTTTGTTTTCATAATTTAGATTTAAATGTGAATGAATGGGTCCCGGTAAATGGATGTATATATTGGGGATATGGACAGATGGACCCTATGAGGTCAATACTACTTCTGTTGAGACCCTGGATGGGTTATGATTATTCTGTTATATAGGTTGTATGTTAGGTAGGCTCCTAAAACCACAAAGGGGCTCGCGATTTTTAAATATGGATCCGCTAAATGGGACCTGTGATGGCATCGGGTCACTCGAAATCCACAGTAATTTCGCGGGTTTACGGGTTGTCAACGGGACCCCCAAATTTGGGGTGTCACATCAGAGATTGTCCAATAGCTTTGAATAAAGCTATTTATCGGAGATTGTCCAATGCTTTTGAATGAAGTTGTTTATCTGAAATTGTCCAATAGCTTTGAATAAAACTATTTATCGGAGATTGTCTAATGCTTTTGATTAGAGCGGTTTATCGAAGACTCTCCAATGCTTTTGAATAAAGTTGTTTATCGAAGACTGTTCAATAGCTTTGAATAAAGCTGTTTATCAGAGATTGTCCAATAGCTTTGAATAAAGTTGTTTATCGGAGATTGTCTAATGATTTTAAATAAAGTTGTTTATCGGAGATTGTCTAATGGCTTTGAATAAAGCGGTTTATCGGAGGATGTCCAATGAGTTTTTTTTTTAAAAAAAAGCTTTTGTTTTGGATAAAGGGTCATTGGGTGAAACACTAATGACAAGTTCTTACACTTGGCATTAGCATGTGTGAGGGAGTCGGTGAGGACTCGGGTTAAAGGTATGGTGAGTGACACTTCATTCATGGCATGTAGGCATTCCGATTATGAAAATGAATTTTTCTTGGAATGTTTGATTGTGTGAACATGGCATTGCATGTGCGCCAGGTGGGAGTAGCTCTTGTAGGAGTTTACCCTACTTGGCATTGCTTACCTTGTCATGGGATCCCCTTTCAGGTACAAGGAGTATGCGGGTGGATGACGCTCACTCGAGGCCACAGTTATGAAGAAAGTCGGGTTGTGGCTTGTGATTCATTTTTGTAAAGAAGCTTGGAACAAACTAGTTCTAGCTTGTATTTTATGTAAGAAGAATTGTAAAAAAAGATACTTTGGAACAACCTTATTCTAATTTGTAATATTTGTAAGAGTGTTGTAATTAAACTCTTGAGGACTATAGTAATTAGTCCTGTACATTATGTAGTGTGGATGAGTGGACCCGATTAGGCCACTTTTACTCATAATTGGACCTGGTGAGGTTTTGGGGCTTCACATTGAAAGTTTAGGTTGGCATAGGGAGGAGAGGGGTCTAAGATTCAAGTCCTAAAAGAGACAAATTATTGAGGAATATAACATAATACTATGATGTAATGCAAAGTGAATAGATGTCAATAAAAAAACTAATTTCTACCAAATTAACATCAAAAATTGCCCATGAGCATGGTACAACGTTCGACATTTAAATAGGTAATGGTATAGGAAGGAGGGTCCCAGTTTGAGTAATAGTGGTAACTATGAAACCCGGGAAGTCAAATTTACGAGGAAGGGTAGAACGGTAAATTTCGGTCAAAATCTGGAATTTTTCTAGATCTTGGATGACGAAACAGACTTCATCGTTGGAATCGTCTAGCGAAATCTAGCTACCACATCGAATTTCATCGAATTTCAAGACAGTCGGAATTTCATGTTTTTCGAGGCATTGAGGGTGGTGCGGAACACTTAGCACATTTTGAGTGGCTCAAGATGAGACACGTGTCAAGTGGGGAGCAAGTCAACATTAAGCTCAAGTGGGACCCATGTGGACATGTGGCATCTCATGAGTGGAAGGAAATCCACTATTAAGGATAAGTGGATAGGGTGTAATCCAAAGAGCCACTTAGAAGTGGACAAAGTGGCAAGAAAGAAGACAATTCTATTGACTGATCTTAATTGCTGGTTTGGGGAAAGGAAAGGGAAAAGAGGCGGAAGGAAGGAGAGTGTTTTAGAAAGAGAGAGAGTCTACCTTCTCTCTAGATTTTTCGACGATCAGTTTGTCGAATGCCGACAAGACAAGAAGCAAAGTTGATCCCCACTACAAGGGCTACGCATGGGTACCGGTATTGTGGAGTTTCGACAACTCCAAGAGGTAGGGGTCTTCTCCTACTTGGTTATTTCTTGTCTAAAAATCCATGAAATGGTTTTGGGTGTTGTGAGGCTAGAAATGGCCATGGATTCTCTATAAAACCCGAGAAAATTCTAATTTTTTGAAAAAGGGTAAAATGGTAATTTCAGTCAAAATCTAGAATTTTTCTAGATCTCGGATAACGAAACGGACTTCATCGTTGGAATCGTCACCAAGTGAAATCCTGGCTACCCGCATCCAAATTTCGCCAGTGCAGAGGCGATCGGAGATTTCACGTATTTTTGAGGCACAGACGATGGTGCGGGACACGTGGCGCAACTCGAGTGGCTCAAGGTGAGACACGTGTCATACTGTGAGCTAGTCAAATATGATCTCAAGTGTGGTCCATAGGAGACACATGCCTTCATGCCATTAGAAGGAAATTCAATGGGAATAGATAAGGTGATAGGGTAATCTAAGGTGTCCAATGAGAAATGGACACTTAACATGAGAGGACAAGTCATCTTGACCAAGTTCTCTCAACTAGTTTGGGGAAAAAGAGGGGATGGCTTCAGAGAAAGATGAGAGATTTTAGAGAGAAAGTGTGCCACCTTCTCTCTAGAATTCCCGGTGTCCAGATGTCAGTTCGTCTCGAACAAGAGAAGTTGGTCTGTGCCAAGCCTACGTGGAGTGCGAGTTTTGTGATTCGACAACTACGGGAGAGTGAGTTTTCTCCTACTTGTTTTATTCTTTGGCTAAGTGCCATTTTAATGGGCGGGGGATATCTTGAGGCCCTAGATATTTTGTGTTTTTCGGTTCCAAAGATTTGGGTAGGTGAAGAAATCCCTAAAAGTGGTTTCTCACGATCCGGCGACTCATAATTTGTTTGTTAGTGTGGCCTTAGTGTGAATATATGTTATTTGCTTGATTGGATAACATGTTATGTTATTCGTGTGATACTTAAGAGCGGAGTTCAAGATGGATAGCGGATTGTATATTAGCCATGTGGTGGTATGTTATTGATAATATGTATGAATGAATAACATGATGATTGTGTATAAATTACATTTAGTATATACATGCTTAATTTATTAACATGGTGTTGTGAAATGGCATATTGCATTTCATATGCATTAGGGTAACCTAGAATAATAGGTGTGAGTGCATGACATGAAAAATGTGGTTGCTAAATGGATTCAAAGGAAGATTTTCCTAAGAATTGCCTTAGAGAGTTGTCCAAAAGTTCATCTCGAAGGAGGACCCATGGCTCATTCGAAAGTTATCCGATGATTCACCTCGGAGGGTTGTCAATGATTTTACGAAACTTCGGTATTATGTTTCAAGAACAAAACCTTTGTTTAAATACAGGTGTTTTCCCACACTTGGCTTAGGCATCAGTGAGGGAGTCGGTGAGGGCTCGAGAAATGGGAAAGGGTGAGTTTTTATTTTCATCCATTTCATGTAGACATTTAATTGGAACATATATGTTTTGCTTAAATGTTGGTTTGCAATTCCATGAGCACTTAGGTGGGAGTAACCCATGTAGGATAATTCCACTACGGGCATTGCACACCTGTCGAGTGGAATTATTTCATGTCTTGCCCGAGGTTCAAGCGGGGATGGGACCTCCAGAGGTCTTAGAGGCAGAAGAAATGGCCCTTATGTGGCCTTGTTATGTATTTTTGTAAAAATCTGGGTATAAGACCCAATTTTGGATAATTTGTAATCAAAACAAATTGTAAATTCACTTATTTTTGTATAAAATATACATTTTGATGTGTATGGATGTATGGGCCGACGTGGCCATTTTTATTCACGTATGGGTCTCATGATATAAGACACACAGGTTTCTGCAGGTTGACGATGGTCAACGGGACCCCCAGGAAATAGGGCGTCACATTCTCGGTTCCACGAAGTGAACTGGTAACTTGATGAGAGAGATTAGTCCATGAATGACCTGACCCGAATTTGGGAGAAATTTGTTAAAAGCAGTCCAGTTATGTCGGGCCCGAAATTGTCCATAATGAATTTGCTTAGATTAGATAGCATGATATTGCTTAAAATGAATGGCTTGGAATGTGTGTGGAAAATGATATGTTAATGCATGCTAAATTGATGTATTAACACGATTGTTAGATCTCATAAATATAATTGTAATATGAGCCATTGGAATTAGATATGAATTAGCATCGTGCATTCATATGAGCTGATGACATTATAGAGTTGGGTGTGATTGCACGGTATAGTTGTTAAAGCTTACTCTTGGTGAATGTCAGGTTGAGTTTGTCTTTGGGATTCTGTCCAATAAAGACTCATAGTTCAAATCATAAAATGAAAAGTAATTAATGTGTTGGCGAGAAGCAAGAAAAGGGTTCTTAGTCCCCTCGATTGAAAAGTTCTATGTGGGTGTAAGGGCCGCGGCGTGAGCTAAGTTACGTACAAGTGTAAGAGACCCGCGGTATTATCCGAAAAGTTCTGTATGGGTGTGAGAGACCCGCGGTGTGATTCGGAAAGTTCGTGTGGGTGTAAGAGACTTGCGGTGTAAGGGTGAAGAGTTACATTTACCCGAAAAGACATCTTATCATGTTTATCATTTAGACTAGAGTTGAGTAGAATTCGAGATTGACTCGGGATTGGTTACCCATTGGCAAATTGCATTAAGTGTTGGTGAGCCGACAAAGGCTCAGTATATGGGTGTTATTGGCATTACCAATGTGATTGGCATCTATAGCATAGACATGTGTGAAGTCGGCAGTGACTCAGGTATAGGCATGGAAACATTTCATGCATGATATAAATTATTCCATGTCACGAATTGTAAATTGTATGGAATACGGATGTTGGGATGTGCCATTGTATTGCATTTAGGTGGGAGTAACCCAGTGTAGTAAATTCAACTCTTTTGGGTATTGCTCGCCTCGTCGTAGGATCCCCCACTTTCATATGTTATCTGCCCAATGATTGTTTTGTTATCTTCTAATGATTGTTTTATAAAATAATTGATACAAATTAGAAAAAAATAAGATTATTTTGAGAACATCTTTATGTTATCTTCTAATGATTGTTTTATAAAATAATTAAATAAATATGAATGATTTAGAATAAAAATATTATACAATTATTCCGATGACATGTTCCAAATTAATAAAAATATTTTGAGTTATGAAATAGACTTTGAGAGTGCTTGGTTGAGGTGATAGGTGATTCATCTCCAATGAACTTTTATAGGCTACTTGGTAAATACTTCTTAGAGTTGTTGATAGCTGATCAGGGCTAAATAAGTCATAATGTGAAAAAGCTACAAATGGTAGCTTTTTTTATTCGCTCTTATTAAAATAGCAAATTTCCTTTTTTTAGTCCTCTTTAGGATTTTTATTAATATTATAGCTTATAAATTATATGAAATAATATGAATTTTTTGTGGTTATAAATTTGGCTATGTTATATTAAGTAAAGAAATAATAATATGAAATGATAAAAATTTATAACTATAAAATATTCCTATTTATTTTCTGAAATAATCACTATTTATGCTTAAATTTGCATAATTTCATATTAGTTTTTATTTATGAAATAATATTCTAAATTAATTCATAAATTATAAATAATATGAAATATTATAATATTTTGTATGGTTTTATATAATAATATGAAAAATTTATCACCATACAAAAGTAATATGTAAATAAATAAAATATTTTATGGTTATAAATAATATTTTATTTATGATTATAACCATTAATATTTTTTTATTAATGAAATTATAAATAATCATTAAAATGAAATGTATTTCATAAATTTATAAATAATATTACAAAAGATAATTAGAAAATTTTCATAAATTTATTTATTTATGAAATAATATTATTTATGGTTAAATAAAAAAACTTTCATATTTTTTAATTTATTGTTATATATTGTTATAATGTCTATATATTATTTTTTATTTATTTCAATGTGTTATTTCTAATCAACTGCTTTACCAAGCAATAATTTATAATCAGTTACTAACTATCAGTCGATGGTCATATGCGAGCAACCACTCCTAGCTATACGCCTCACCCCGTCCATACATGCACCAATGGAAGCATAGGCCTAGGTGGGTGGCATATGCCCTACTGAAAATTTTCCATAATTATTTTTTTATGCGAGATAATTTGCCACATAATTTTTGTTTTGCATTTTTTTATCAGAACATACATTCTGATAATGGTTTAATACTTTATCCTAGAAAAATATTCCTATTTAACTTTGATCATATACCAATTATTAGAAAAATTTACACCTGCATAAAGATGGTTAGCCCGAATAACACCAATAACCAGAAGTGAAGTAATAAAAAGTGAGAGAAATAAAGCCAAAGTAGAGAACAACTAAGTATTGTGAAATTAATAATTTCCTTAAGACAAATTCGCCTTTTCCATTGGTGCTTTGAGATTCCCAAGGCGTCTATCTCCCAGGATAAAACGGTTGTCGAATGGTCGACAAAAGCACATTGCCTCCACTCCGACGAGCTAATGATGTGTTGCTATCGCAGAGCAAAGGGCGAAGGAAGAGAAAACTCGAGACTTCGATGACCTTTTGAGACACACTTTACTCAAATACTGACAACCTTTATAAAGAGACTAGATCTTTTGGAATGCCAAATCTTTTTGGCTTCCCAAACCCTTAGAATTCCGAATTAAATTATTCATTAAATTTCGAATTAAATTATTCATTGAATGTCATAATTAAATTATTCATTAAGCGTCATTAATTTATTATAACTTCAGAAATTCTTAGAATTATGAACAAGAGTTATCGATGGAATGTCATTAATTTGGATTCTTCTTTCCAACACAATTATTATAATAAAGCTATAACCCAAAATTACCATTCTATCTTTACAGAAAAACAAAAGCCTATATATATATATATATATATATATATATATATATATATATATATATATATATATATATATATATATATGTCCGTAACAAAAAAAACTAATTTGTAACCCTTTTCCATTATGACCCATCAGTCCTTATCAAATCTTCTTTTCTTATTTTGAATTTGGAAATATAGGAGGAAGAAACCTATACGAAAGATGAAGAAACTAACCCTAACGAGAAAAAAACTTAACATTGCTATTTGAAAGAGGTGAAAAAACCAAAGCAAAGAAAAGCGAGGAAGAAAAAACTATAAGTTCTTTATTATTTATCTTGTAAAATTTTATTAATATATTATATGAAGCATTTTAAATATATAGCTTGTAGCAAATTGATCTAAATGGATGAAATTAGAACTATTAAATATATATATATATATATATATATATATATATATATATATATATATATATATTTATTGTTATTTATTTATTTATTTATTTTATCGGCAAGAGTATGAATATCATATAGCAAAAAATAGCCAGAGTAGCCCAAACATGTACATGGGTATGGGAGAGCAGAAGGCTAAACAAAAGTTGTGAGGGTAAGAAACACTTACCACCCCCAAAAACCAGAACTAGATAATACACATAAAGATTCTTACAAATAGAAATATCCATATCGGAAATTAAACCTAACCAAGATGTTAAAGAGTTATTAAAAGAGAGTTTTAGCATGCTATGGAAATTGGAAAAAATAGAATAAGAAAAAAGTAGAGACAAACCAAGAAATGAAAAAACCTTATACTTTTTTTCTTTAGGGCATGTTACAATAGTGATAATATGATTTGGTAAAGGTTTTGTCAAATCCTAATATCAATCATATTTTTTATTAGTAATCTTTTACTATTGTACAAGTAAGGTTATGCTTGGTACAAATAAAAAAAGATTGTTAACCCAATTACAATGTAAATATAATTATTCCAAACGAATATTCCTCAAAATAATGTAAAATAGGATAAGTTTGAAAGTGTGTTAAGCCCTATTAGGCTTTTGATCATCATAACGTTCTCCTTTTACTATCTGTCTATACAAAATGTTTCTCATTTACTATCTACATTAAATAGATTAAAATAAACCATTAGGTAAATAAATGCAATTTATAACATAAAAAGCATTATATCACCTCTCTTCACCTCTCTTTCTATATATATATATATATATATACACACACGTATGGATGGGAATATGCAGACCTACCTCCATAGATCTATTCTCTAGTCATTCTAAGAAACGATTAAGGAAGAGAATATTGAGTTGGAAATAATTAATAGATGGCGAGGATTGGCGTATGTGATTCCGGCAATGATAGTTGTCCTTTTCCTTATTTGCAATACCATGACAATGGCGGATGGAATGAGAATAATAAGGAAGTTCCATGGTTTAATTGAAATCCTGCCTCCCAGGAGCCCTTTGTTGGTTTCTATACCGGCGGGGTGGTTAAATGCTTAAGGGTTGTGAAAACAAGCTGCATGGATTACAAATCTATAAACATATATTTCATCCATCCCAAGATTCTAGATGATAATTGTTGTCGTAATGTGGTAAGTAGGTAGAATCTGTTAGAGACCTTGGTTGGGCCCTCAGTTTGTATAAGAATTCAAGCCCATACATCTTTGATTGTGAGGTATAAGAACATATCAAGGAAGCTGTGTTGATCGAAATCTATAAGAAGGCACATGTAAAAATGTGGTCTTACTCCACATTTGTAACAAAATCGACGCAAATAGAAAGTTGAAATAAATCTCTGTTTTTTTTAATATACTAATTTTCTTCTCTTACCTTGGTACGATAGAATATATGTATATTTCCTAACAATAGAAAACATGTTTTATCATGGCTTTAACATCAAATGAGTTAAAATTCAACCCATGGCCTGTCCTTGGGGAATGGTTTGACTCTAAAGATTATATTAAATCCAGGTTAATTTGTCATCTATGGTTGCCCCGGGGGTCTCGTTGACAACCCGTCAACGCGCAGAATACCTATGGGTATCGCATATCTCGATACCACCATATCATGTTCCATTCTATGGCCCCAAATCACCGGGGTTCGTTGAACAACGAATCAACCCGTGGGGCTACCTTTGTCCCATACATGAGTAAAAATGGCCACATTTGTGACGCCCCAAAACCCGGGGATCCTGTTGACCATCGTTAACATGCGGAAACCTATGTGTCTCATATCATGAGACCCATACATGAGTAAAATGACCTAATGGACCTATCGTCATACTGCCGTCTATCTGATTGCAAAACCATACATTTATATAGATCCAGTTATTACATAACTCTTAAAACATATATTAAAACTAGTTTGTTCTAATATATATACGCAAAACATGAATGAGGCCACAGTCAGCGGCTTCATAATCTCATCTAGGAGCGTCGTTTGCACAATACGTCACATTACTGAAAGGGGGTCCCACGAAGCGGGATGAGCTAACGCCTATGATGAGATAAATCCTACAAGACTGCCACAGCCTAGGTGCGCATGCAAATGATCATTCACGGTCGAGCCCGACAACCAATTATTATCACGTATTTGTCTATCATGGAAAAAAAAACTACATGCATGTATGAGGCGACCTCACATGCCCCATGTATCGGGTCAACCTCCTACCCACCACCCAATGCAAGTGTCAATGGGAAATCAATACCAAGTCAATCAGGCTCATCTCACCCACCACCCAGTAGTCTATGTGATGTTATTTATTCGTTTAGAATATCTTTTTGGGCAACATAACTTTTCAGGGTCTCACCGCGGGTCTCTTACACCTCAGGCATTTTCGGGGCTTTCACGGTGGATACCTTGTCTAACCGGGTTTCGGGCTTTTTTCACGAGGGGTATCTATCCCTACCCCTTTCGTAGACACATTTCATTTCCATTTTCATTTAACTCTTATGGAACTCGGTGGACTTCGTCCCATTCCCAAGCCCACACGATTCTACACCAAACGTAGTGCATAACCAATACCATGTACACACATCCATATGTGTGGTGTTCTGCACACCAATGCAATGCAATTTGTGCCACTTGCATAAACCCATGACCAATGTATGAAGACCTCTACATGGACAGTCTACACCGTACACAACATGTGTCTTTATGAACACTCATGTCTAATGCACCTGACATTCCATTATTGAGTTCAACATCAGCATACATGCAGTCATGTTAATATTCCATACACATTCAAGTGGTACATCACATAAGCTGCACTACATCTTTTCTATCATTCGGTTCATTCAGCCTTCGACATATTATTCGAGCATGTATTAACATAATTCAAGCCGTTACTGGCAAGTAATGCTATAATTCATATTCGGTGAGGACATAGTGTGTCAATCATACAACCCAATGCATAATTATGTCCATCTTTATCACCACATATGTCACATAATTTCACATCTTCAATATGTCATTGAATTATGGCAATAACACACATTATACATTCGACCGTAAATCCGACCATGCTTGCTCAGAAATAATCACGGACTTAGTCGAGAAAGTCGATTTTTATCGTACCACACAAAACGTCCAACACACAATTCCCTACTTAGGCCATATGTAGTCCAACGTTTCGATTCGCGGTTACGAAGAAACAAAACTACGGAAACGGGGATCATTCCTCAACTGTCCATGACACAGCCTAATGTTCAGCCTACATTTTGGCTGAGTACTTTATCTTATTAAATTCTAGACTCGACGAGCTTTCTGTAGAGTCTAAGAATGCATGGTCGGAGTTCAGGCAGAAAGTTATAGTAGTCCAAAGTTTAGGCGGCCCGATTCACAGGGTGTGCGGGGGTGGGCACACCCTGGTTTATACATTATGCTCGGGATTTTGCGGTCGAAACCTGATGTTCGATTTGGACCGTTAAACCCGTGGCCGGTCTTTGACCATCACACAATCCTGAACAAACCACACAACATACAAATTCGCCGGAAAACCGGCGAAACTGTGAAGCCATTACAGAAGCCCCCCAGGCGTAAAGCCAGCAGTAGGAGGAACCCAACTCTTGCGCCTTGATTAGGGTTCTTTCTTGATCAGGGTCTACTTCAATCTGCCAACACTCCTTCCTTTTCCTCTTTCTTTTTCTCTCTTCTCCTTTCTTCTTTTTTTCTTTGTGCTATCTTTCTCTTCTCCTTTCCTCCCTTTCTCTTTTCCTTCCTCCTCCTTACTCCTTCTTTGCTCCCAACGAATTGAATTCTTTAGGCGAATGGGAACTCCCATATTTATAGGTCTCAAATGGGCCATGCATGATGACACATGGCATGCCATGTGTCACACACATGGCTTGCCATGTGTCCTACATGCATAGGCCTTTGCCATGCAATGTGACACATAAATTTCCATGTCACTCACGTGGTTTGCCATGTGTCACCAGCATGTGGCTCGCCATGTGTCTTGGAACACTGTTGTCTCGAAATATGTGAAGTAAGACTTTCTCGGAATCAACGAATTAAATAGGAGGTGGCTAGATTTGTTAAACACAGATTCTGAGGTGCAATCCGTTTCGTCATCCAAGATCTAGAAAAATCCCAACTTTTCTCCGGACTATTTCGGTAAATTACCGTTTTGCCCCCTTTCCTTTTTTTTTGAAAAATTTAAATTTAAAATTTTCACTGAGTTTTCTGACATTGGCCTGCATCGCCTCTCATCAAAATACATCCAACTATATTGCAATAGTTCGAGTTGGAAATGTCACTCTGTAAAAACATATATTAGATTTAAAATTTAATACATGTTATACAAAAGCATCACCAAAGCCGATAGGCTTTTCTTCAAAAATGACCTCTGTGGCGTACGTCTTTGGCTCTCGGTACGCAAATAATGATCTCGATAGGGTGAGCAATGCCTAGTAATTGAGGTATCTACATGGGTTCACTCCCCACCTAAGTGCACATGCAATGATTCAACATAAACACATTCGGCAAACACATGATCCTACTTGAATCATCTGCGTGATATGGATGAGGAATGTGACTCTGCCGCACGTTTCTCGAGGCCCTCGCGACTCCTCCCACTGCATACTTTAAAGCCAGAATGTGAGAAAAACATCGTTTCAAAAGCAAATGTTTTTTGTTCTATGAGCTTTTATACTGAGTTTTGGTAAATATATTGGACTACCCTCAGAAGCGATTGCTGAATCATTTTCCAAAAGCAGGTCATGGGTCGACCTGAGATGACCCATTTGGACCACTACGAAGGCGAATTCTTGGAGAAAATCTTCGCCGAAATTCCTTTCTGACCATTTCCATTTTAATTTCTTTCATTTCGTGTCATGCACTCACACCTAATTTTAAGGTTGCCCGGTGCATATAAATACATTATGCCATTTTCATGCAACACATGCCAATATATCATCTATATATTAACAGGAATTTACCTACAACCACATGTTATTTAATTCATATCAATATGTCAAAATTAGCTCATAAGGCTAATCTCAGTTAATTCCTGGCTCTCCTTGCAATTATATTTTATATAATTCAACCTCATGTTAACACATTAAATTCCATGCGTGCATTTCTTTGCACAATTCAGAGTCATCTAATTTAAACAATATTTATGAAACACCACATCAGATATTTTTGGTCGATCAATAGCCAGGAATTGTTTTAACGGTCCACTAAACAAACGTGGGTTTGTAAAGTGGACAACCTCTCACCTACTGCTCGGTTCCACTTTATGAGCAGAGTATCATAACCATTCCGGCTAAAAAACATCAAATCATAATTTGTGCATCGGTTATAACACGTGGACCCGATATGTTCCGTAATCAGTCCCAGGACTACCTTCCAACAATTCAGCCCCATGTTTTGGGACCGACTAAACGGCCATTTACGGCCTCAAACACTCTAAATCATTTACAAAGCTCTTAAAACCGAAATAACCCGAGTGGAAGACCCTACCTCTTGAGTTTTTCAAAAACTCCATAATCGGTGTCCACGCGTAGCCCTTTCAGCATAGAACAACTTTGCTTCTTGGCTAGGCACGAACCGATGGTCAGCGGAAATCTAGAGAGAAGTTGCATATCTCTAGAGAAATCTGATTTTTCTCACTGCCGTCCAGCACCATTTTGAGAGAAGATGTCTTTTTCTTTTCATTTTATTCCCATTTTGCCCCTCGCTTATCACTTGTCCAAGCCCGTATTGGCTCATTGGATTTCTTATCCCACTTATCCACCTTCAATGGATTTACAAATTCAGGAGGTGCCACATGTCACCCATGGGCCCCACCTTGTAAGACTCGAGTTGACTGATTTTTCGCACGAAGCGGGGGCTGCGTGAGCCACTCAAAATGCGCCCGAGTGTCGCGTTCATTTCGTTGCCTAGAAAACATGTAAATTTGACTGTCGATGAAATTCTACGTGGTAGCTAGATTTCGCGAGACGATTCCAACGGTGAAATCTTTTTTGTCATCTGAGATCTATAAAAATTCAAGTTTTGATGAAATTACCATTTCTGCTCGCTTTTGAAAATTGATTTTCGGGGTTCACCATTCTCCCCCCTTAAAAATTTCGATCCAGAAATTCCACGCACACTACGCATCCAACTACGTGCATATGTAACCCTACAAATCCACATTTTGGTGTGCAGCATAAACTTCTCAGTCACAATCCTTGGCAAATCAGTATTTGGGTGCGTCGACTGTCAAGTGTCATAGATGGCACCCGTATCTAGAGCCCTTGTCGGCTCGCGACACCGACGTAACTTGCGATGGGTGGCAATCGACTCAGGTCAGGCTCCTATCACCCAACTCTAAGTCTATGTGATAACCATGACCGTGTGTTTTCTCTCTCTGGTAACATAACTTTTCGGCCTACACTACAAGTCTCTTACATTAGCATAGAAACTCTGGATATCTCCATGGGTCTCTTACACCCACACATAAATTTTGGATATCTCCACGGGTCTCTTACACCCACATAGAAATTTTGGATATCTCCACGCGTCTCTTACACCCACACAAGACCTTTCTGGATATCTCAACGAATCTCTTACACCCACACAAGACCTTTCGGATACTACCTCGGGTCTTCACCTAATTCAAGCTTTTCACGAGTGTGGCCCTTATTGTTTTGCTTGACACACATTAGTACTTCTCATTTCCTGATTTGAACTATATGGTCTTCATTGGATGTAGTCCAAAGACAAACAGCCCACACTCACGAGTGGTGAATGTCAATATCGTGCTTACACCGAATCAGGCGATGTCACACATAGACGCAATGATGCACCATGTTGTAGTGATCCCTAGGGCCCACCATGAGTAGAATCTCGAAGATCTCTAACTCACAATCCTGACCTATCAGGTCAACTCTCACCCTAGGTTCTAGGGGAGAACATCCATACAACGACTCTTACAGGGCCTCGACCTCGAGCCCCGGAGCACATCACCTGATAAATAGGATGTCGAGAAAACAAGCGGGTATAAAGTGCTCTGCATGTCTAGATTTGATGCATGTCAGCCTCTGGCACAATGGCATAGACACGCCCCTAGGTCCCCGAAGTCTTGGCCTGTGAGCTCTGTACCTAGCCTCGACCCACGCCTCAGCCCTGCGGCCCATGCAGTGCATAGAAAGTGCTTGTATAGCACCACATATTGGCTGGATTCCTTTGACCCATACTACAATGTGGAGGAATGAATTGTATCCTCTCCTGTCCTACAGCTAAATGGGACTGTGCTGTCCCAAAATCCTGGGATCCTTGTCTCTGGGGCAATCCCGCCTCATATGTTCAGGCTGTCGGCAGAAGTAACATATCATCGGTCCTGCCTGACCAAATGCCCTATCTTGGCCTTGGCCTTGATAATCTCGACCCTGTTCCTAAAATCCTTGTGAAGCAAAACTATACCTCTTTCGAACTGAAGGCGGCTCTCCTTCCTCTTGCTACTAACACCCGCATCTCGAGTGCTTCGTGCATCTTCCATCTCTCTCTCTATGGTCATGGCAGTCCCAACCATAGAGTCCACGTCTTGCAGGCGAAGTCCTATAATCCTACCCCGAATGGACAATCTCAGTCCATTCTCAAACCTCCTGACCTTGGCAGTCTGTGGCTACTGTCGTCAACAAGCGAGTAACTCAGTGAACCTGGCCACATACTCAATCACGATCATCGTTCACTGCTTTCGGCTACAGAACTCTTGGGCCTTTGCATACAGCAGTGGCCGGAGAAAATACTTCTTATAAAAAGCTCATGGAACCCGATCCAGTCATTGCCTTGAAGTCCTAGAGATCTTCACAGTTCCACCACTTGGGCCTCGCCCTCTAGTGAAATACGGCTAGTGCGAGTCTTAGTAGGTGTCGGAGGTAATCTCGTAGCCTCTAACACCTTCTCGACACATGTGGACAATGGTCTGCCACCATCGGATCTCCTCCCCCTATGAACGTAGGAGGGTAATGGGACCTGAATCTCAGGTGACTCTAGGTTCCTCCTATCCCCAGCTAACTAGCACAGTGTAAGCTGACCTCTAGTAATCCCTGACCTCGGCCAAAGAGGCTACTGGTCAAAATCTTGGTGGTGCTTGCTTCTTTCTCGTGGGCCAACCTCTACACATCCTCTCATGACAGCCATCTACACATGTCAAATGGCAAGTTAAGTTTTAACGAGGTATCTCTAAGGGTGTAAATACAGCCCCGAGACACTATTCACTCATCGAAAATTTTCATACTATATGTCAATGCATTCATAGGTAATCTGAAATGATAATTTCCATGTATTAAATCATCACAGCGAGCAAATTTTATTTTGCACTTTATTTCATTTTATTTTATTTTATTTTTATTTTTAAAACCCCGTGAACAATGTTCATGAACAGTGTCCATAAACAGTGATCCAAACAGTGACTCAAAATAGTGCACTGAGTCAAACTGGGTTGGGTGCACAGTGAGCACATCCAAGGACCTTGGATGCACCTTGCTTGGCCTGCGCTGGCGCCTTTCACGGCGTCGTGTCGTCTTCTCGGTGTCGGTTGCAAGCACACGCCGCGTATGTATGATGTCCACGACTCCTATCCCGCGATACGAGGTATAATACGCGTGCGAGAAGCCATATCGCACTCCGCTGCGATATCGCGGAGTCGTGTCGCTCCGTAGCTATTTTGCCGTATCGCGATCTTCTTCCTTTCCAGCTTTGCCAGCGGCGTAAAGGTTACCCCACGTCACGATACAAAAATTGTATCGACCAGGGTAATACCCGCCTTGTGCGGCCGTGTCGCTCATGTGATTTGGACCGTGTGCGCGCCATGTCGCGGCTGTGTCGTGGCTGAGGCGCCTCGCTAGCGATACAAAACTTTGTATCGCGACCTCCCTAATGCCGCAGTCGCGTATGTCGCTGCTCTTGCAGACCGGCCAGGTCGTAGTGGGTCGTGCGGCCGTATGCGGGCGCTTGTTTGTGTCGTGGCACGCTGCGTGCCCAGCCACCGCCTCCACGGCCCCGCTGTGCGATACAATCTCTGTATCGTGATGACTACTAGTGGGCAATGGTCATTCCGGCTCCACACTAACCCTTTTTTTTATTTTTGTTCATTCATCCAGTAGCCTCCCTGCTACTCCTAAAATGCAGTAGCCTAGACAACTGCAATTTATACAAATTCAAAATTTTTAAAAGTTTAATTTTAACCCTTTTTCTTGTGAAAAAACTGGAGTAATTTTCGAATTTCATAAAAACCATTCTATTTATATTTCAAAAGCTGGAGCTAATCGTAAAGATTTTTTAGTTTATTCTGGACCATTCAGCCCAAAATTCCTCAAACAACTTTAAACCTCAACTTAGGGTTTATATTTTCTCAACCCTAGTATTCAACATTTTTCCTATATTCTATTCACCAAGCATACAATTCACATAACACAATCCACCGTCATTCATCCAAAATGCACAAGGAATGCATGATCTAACCCCGTGCCCATCAAGTCCTAGGTAATCATACTTGCTAACTCATTGATACTAAGCTATACTTTAGTATCCAACATTAAGCTCTAGGTATTTATAAACCTATTGATAGGTCGAAAAGCGTGGTGTGTATATATGTGTACGCCTATGTGAGCAAGTGCACACGTCGCCTCAAGTAATATAGCGTACCTAAGTACGAATATCGATCCACAGGGAGAAGTGTGCTGATTACTGACTTTACGCTTTAAATATTATTTGGACCTAAAATTGTAATGAATGTCGATTAATAAAAAGAAAAACTAATCCTATATTATTTGCTAAATCAATTAATTATGAAAACTAGGGTTTTGCCTTCACCTGCCACACTCGATGAATTTTAACCTAAATATATTATTCATTCAGTATATTAATTGATGTGCACTGACGTGTTGATCGTGCCTACAAGATATTCTCTCTCGATATATATTTGCCTATCTCACCAGTAGGGTGTATTGCATCTCTGCCTCAACCTGGACTCAAGCGCTTGTGTTTAAACCCTTAATGCCACACTTGGAAATTTGGAATATCTCTATTGTAGATTGACCGTGTTGCTCTCATTCTATCCAGGTCATCATCTCTGAATCTCTGGACTCAGCAAAACTCGTCAATGTTGGCCAAACACACCATGTAAATAAAATACAGAGATAGAACAAGTCGATATAAAATCAATCCATATAATGAATGAAAACGTAATTAACCATTAATCCATTCGAAAGTAGCAAGGCTACAACAATAACCTAGAACTAAATCTAGAACATCTCTAAGTCAAAGAAAAACATTAAAAAATAGAGAAACAAAGAAAGAGGATGAGAATAAACGATTTTGAGTGAATGCGTCATTTATTTCTTGATCTCTTCTTAACTAAGCTTTTCCCGCCCAGAGATGTATGCTTACTGGGTGTTTCCACCCTAAGGAGGCTCTCCCACTTAGCTCAAAATCTATCGCAATCCCCTAGGTTTGAGCCTTAAAATCCTCCATTATGGGCTCAAAATGGGCTAAAAATCCATCAAAATCGACCCCCTAAGCGTCGCGGCGTCGTTTGCTTGATGTCGCGGCGATCGGGATGCGTTCTGCTGGCTCTGCGACCGGCGGTGGAGCGTCGCGACATTCGCGTCAGCGGCGTTCTTTGCGGCTTTCTGTTTTGCTCCAACTTTGCGGGCCCTTGCTTTGTCATCAGACTCCGATTTTGGTGTTCTTGGTACCGTTGGAAATCTCTTGAAGTGTAGAATCAATCCATGTATGGCTTGATGCAATAAAAGCTCATATGATGTCTGAAAACATTAAAATACTGTAGCCTCTCCTGCTGAAGGTGCTGCAATGTTTGCTGATTTTCTTCAAGTTTTGGAACTTACCTGCTTCTTTGTTCGAACTCAATTTTGCATTCTTGGTATCTACAAACTCTTGAAATTTAGGAACCATACATATAAATCTTGTTTCAATTTAGATGTGATATCTGAAAACATCAAAATACTGTAGCTGTTTCTGTAGTAGTTTTCCACCAATTTTGCACAATTCCATCAAATGGATGACCTGATCATAAGTATGAACTTTAAAGCATTAGAGGCCTTATTTAACATAAAACACTAGAAAAAAAATAACTAAAGCATGAGGATAAAATGAGTATTTAGATATAAATGCACCCCCAAGCAGAATTCGCGTGCTGACAGACCAACTCAAAACAAACAAAAATTGAAAATGACATGAACTAAAAATAATGAGGTAATTATGATAACATGATTCGAAATGGAAAGTCAATACTAGACACAATTTAGCAATATTAGCCTTTTCAACTAAAATTTAGGATCCTTAAATTTTAAACTTTCTAAGAACATGGCAAGCGAAGCATCGTAGCGAAGCCGAAATCAACCTGAGTCCACGGTGACCTTTCCCAAGGAAACTAAGTGTAGGTGATAGCATGATCTTCGGTGTATATGAGTCCTAGCACCCCAAACTTAAGCTCAACTCACCTGTTGGAAGAAGAAGCTAACTAAATGATAAAGAACACACCCTTTTTTATTCATATCAAAATACCTAAAAATTTCCTAAATACACAAAAGTGAAGGAGAACTAATTGAGAAGTTTTAGATGAATGTTCCTCTAGCGGGGATCTATTGGTGACTCCCCACCAGTTGGTTAAGGGCACCAGGCATTAAATTCCCTTCAAACTTCACGAACCTCCAGCCAAACTCAAGGCCCTAGGTTGTGGAATGATCATTTACATCCCATGAGGGCGTGAAGTCGATGACTCCCAGCAGTTGGCAGGGCATTAGGCTTTGAAGGCCCCTCAGTTGTGCCAGGATTGATTGGATGATCACTTATTCTAATTCACAAGCTATTTTTGACTTTTTTTCTTCTTTTTCACTTTTTCTATTGTTTTGTTTTTTGTTTTTTTTTTAAGTTGGGGCTCATTAAATCCTCTTTGTTTGAGGTGTCCCGTCAGGTGGTAGAATCCCCCAAGGTTAGTTGAATTCAAGGCAAAGGGGTTCGGGACCAAGGTATACAAGGAGACCAAAAGTGTGTGTGTGATAGATTCCTTGAAATAGCTTCTTATAACTGTCAGGTGACTAAGCTAAGTCACCCACACCCAACAGTAAATAATTCTAGATCATTTAAAAACCTAAGGGTCCTATTCCTCTTTACACTTGGCATTTTTGAATAGTTGTGTTCTAAATGACCTTCTAGTAGCCAACAAGGCATCAAACTCACTCATATGAGACACAAAATAAATAAAATAAAGAATGAAAACACATGCAGCTAACAGCAAACAACTAACTAAAACAGGTAAGGAAGTCTAGTTGGCTTTTGGAATTTTTTCTTAATGATTTCTTGAATTTACCCCAAACTTGAAATAGACATTGTCCTCAATGTGGAAACAAAAGCAATAATGGATACTAAGTACTCCTCTGAGGTTGATCAAGTCTACGGAAGTTGCTCAATAGATATGAGCTCGCTTTGGAGGCAAGAGGTGTTAAGAGGGGTTAGACTTTAAGTCGAATGAAGAGGATCCTTGGAATGGTTTTCCTCTTTGGTTCTTTAAAGCGCGAAATTATTGAACTTCAAGCTTTCCAACCTTTTAGCCCCAAAACCAGATTTGAATCCCAAAGCCTGAAATTAAAAGCTAAAACTTAGAAAAGCAAAGTAAACTGAAAATTTATTAAAAAAAACTCAAAACTAACTCACGAAATAGAAAGAAGAAGAAAACTTTTTAAGCAGGAAGCCTCCCAAGGGAGAAATTTGCTCCGTTTTAGTCGGCTAGACTCTGCAACTACGGATGGGTTGGTGTTTCTTGCCTCCATCCTTCTCCACAGGCGATAGTTGTGCTCAATCGACCTTGAGCATAGTCTTCCGCAAATCTTATTATTTTTTTGATTTTCTATTTTTTTAATTTTTTTTGTTTACAATGGTTCCTCTCAATTCATCGTTGAAGTGAATGATGTACTCATCCACCTCATAATTTGGGATCGTCTTCTCATTTTTCAATTCTTCATGCATCTCACCCCATAAAGTCATCTCCGGAAAGGTCTCTACAACCTCCTCTTTTACCTTTTCATATGATTAGGAGAAGTTGACTCTTTTTCCTCCTTTTCAACTAAGTCTTTCAAAAGTTCTTGCATCATCATCCTCCACCTTTTGAAGCTTCTCAAGTTCTTGTTACCTCTTGAAGTGATTTCTTCATTGTAGCTCAAGTTTCTTCTTACGTATTCACCCAAGAGTAGATGCGTGAACTCTCATGTTGTCCTTCAAAGGACATTGTATATTCTCTTGTTCATTCATATATTTTGCCACTGGGTCTTCTATACTCATACTCTCCTCTTCTTTAGGTTGTTCTTTCTCAAATGTAAGTTGGTACGAGAGTGGCCATTGAGCCATCTCTTCTTTCAAGCTATCATATGGTGTATGTTGAATTTGAACATTAGCCCTTGTCAATTCCATGAATTGAACTTGAGAGGTCACACATTCAGCATGAACTCTTTTCATTTCAATTAATGCTACCTCTAACTTTGTCATTCTCTCATGTGGAGGTTGACTTATCTCATTTGGATTAAAAAACTGAGGCAACCCAACTTGAGAGTAGTCCATTTCATCCATTGATCTTGAAAATTCAGGTTGTGCCATGGTAAATGCAACTTGAGTTCTTCTTAATTCATCCATAGCTTCTTCTAGGCTTGATCTTTGGACTTGTGGAGATTGAAGAGTGTTATAGCTTGTATTCCATGAGGTGTTTAGGTGGTGGCTCCATCCAAAATTATGATTGCTCAAGTATGGGGTACCTCCATATTGAGCATAATTTATTGATGCATATGGTTGCCACACTTGACTTCGCAATTGAGTTGTCACTCTTCTTTGATGCTCATCGGCCCGATTCTTTGCATTCTTAGTTGCTGCTCAGGTGAGCCAATGCATTTGTCAACTCGATGATCGGATCCATTGTGATTGAAACTTGTACTACTCTTTGCTCTCTAAGTAGTATGTTTACGGGTTCTCTCTAGCTCGGGATCAAAGGAACTAGTTCGCATGACCTATCTTGATATCGTGCAGTTAACCTCTGAAACCATAAGCAATGAGTAGAACCAAGTAACAAAGCATGGATGTAAATGGAAATTACAAATAAAAAATAAATAAATAAAAAAATTGATCCAAAGTAATATCTAGTGCGTTGTTGTCAATATCAATACAAAAACTTCTCTAGACAATGGCTTAAAAACTTGATAGGTCGAAAAGCATGAGTGTGTATATATGTGACACGCTATGTGCGAAGTGCCGATGTGATGAGCTTAAAGTCATCAATTTTGTCAGCACTACGATTGATTTCTATCTAAAGGGAATTTAGATTTGTATGCGAAATGTGGAATAACTCACTAAAGCGCTATATACCGGAAATTCAAGAGAAAGAGGATGTGCGGTTGAAGGAGCGAAAGTGTTTGAGTAGGAATGACCTGTGCGATTTGAATGATGTCGCAACGGGAGAGGTGCACGAGGAAGAAGGACGTGTCTGGCCTTGGCGGTAATGAAGAATCATCAAGGTCGCAACCACAAAACTCGATCGCGACATAAAGGGCGAATTGAAGGAAGAAACGGCGAGTCATATGAAACTCCAAGTCGGTGACCATAGTGTGAAGAAGCGAGACATGATGTCGCGACACCATTCCAGTCGCGTTAAATTGAAGGCGGCGGTAGACATAGAAGTCACGACCAGATTTTAAAGAGCCGAACATGAAGTAGCGACATTTGAAGATTCGCGACATCAACCTTTGGTCGAGGAATTGTTCTAGGTGGGTATCGGAGCGACTTGCGAGGAATTAAAGATTACGGCGTCGTTTAAGTCGCGACCCGAGATGAACCTTCTTTGGGAAGAATGGATGAGTGCTTTAGACAACGGAGAATTCGCGACAAAGAATCGGTGCGACATAGGAAGAACCCGAGGGATGCTAAAGGCAAGTCGCGACCAAATAAAAGCACGCAGCGTATCTTTGGAGTAGTGAGGTCGCGACAAAGAATCGAGTCGCGACATAGGAAATGAGGATGCTAAAGGCAAGTCGTGACCAAATAAAAGCAGCGACAAATGCCTAGACAATGATGTCGCGACAAGAATCGAGTCGCGACATTAACAACCAAATGGACGGTTAATCTGAAATCCACAAGGCCCAACTTTAGAACCCTATAAATAGCGTTCTTCTTTGAAGGAAAGTAGCTCTTGGCGGCTCAGGCAGTCTGGGTAACTAAGGCTCATGTATTTTAATTTTTCTTTTTCTTTGTTTCTTTGTTATTTTAGATTAGATTGTTATTTCTTTCAAATTTTGGATTTGGGCGTTATTGTTAAAGTAGAAGGCGAATGCGAATTCTATTTCTTTCAAATTATTATCTGGATCGTCTGAATTCTAGACAAATTTTGGAGATCAGTTCCAGTGTCAGATCTCGGTAGTTTTCTTGATCAGAAAAGCCATTGTAGGGTGTAATGATAGAAACCCGACTTCCATTGAATAGACTACATTGTTAAATTTATCTTTCTGTGAAATTTATTAGAAAATCTCTTGAACTTGGTTTATAAATCTACTTGCTGGTTCGAATGTGCGTATATGATCCCAATATCGATTAATCCTATACATGATAGGATTGTTTCAATGCTCTGATTTCGGGAGGCCCTCACGAGTGACACGGAG
Source organism: Tetrastigma voinierianum (assembly GCA_016808115.1). Lineage (NCBI taxonomy): Eukaryota > Viridiplantae > Streptophyta > Magnoliopsida > Vitales > Vitaceae > Tetrastigma > Tetrastigma voinierianum. The sequence continues at coordinate 8,371 of JAEQBH010008015.1, read as the reverse complement.
AAGGCATTCACGAGTGAGTGAAGAATTTCTCAAGGTATGCGAACGATAATGGAGATCTAATGAGCTCACAATGAATGTAAATTCGATCATCGTCTTCTCGCTTGAAATCGAGATTGAGTTTAATGATTTATCAATTTAAAAAGCGAGGAGAGTTCACCTCGATTCGAGCAGTAAGTTCAATCAGTGTTAGCAGGATCTAATCAAGGAAGGATGAAATTGTTCCAATTTTGAGGAAGAGAAACCGATAAAGTGAAACCATTGCTATACCTATGTCTTAGGAGCCAGAGTTTACGGTCATGTTGAAGTATGAAGTATTGAAAAAGAAAAATATCCAGAACAAGGCAACCCAGATTAAAAGTAGTTATCTAATCCTCTGTCTTCGAAAGAATCAGGGAAGATTGGATGATGAACAATGCCGTAAGGAGAGATCCAATTGCACTACCTTATTCCTTGGACAGGTTTTAAATCTATGGTTCATGAAGCGAGGATTACGAGTAATGCAACGAGATTGATGTTTCTGATACTTGATATTTTCCAGTGCTCCCTTTAAAGATAAGCGATCGATCTGAATTTGTTATTTTAGATTTTCAGTTTTAATCCATTTGTTATTAAATCACTTCTCTTAGTTTTATTATTTTAAGGTTTGCTAAGGATATTTGAATGCACATCAAAGTCAAATAGTATAGAGTTCGAGTGGTCAGGTAGTTGATTGAGAATTCTTGAGATCTTATTAGAGCGATATACGGACTTAAATCAATTTACTACTTGTTAAACCTGTGCGCCATGACTATCTGGATCAAACCGGAAAGAAAATGGTTACTTCTAAAGGAAACCACTTTTGATCGTCTGATAGATAAGAACACAACAATGGTTTCATGGCATTATTCTTTGGGGTTAGATAATAGTCCTTGGGTGATAGCATTTGTAAATTTGTATAGGTATTTTGGTCCGTCAACGAAAGAGGTGAACAAGTTTTGGCGAGATCATAAAGATAACCTCTAATATCCTCAATCATCATCGTCTTACTACTATCATTATATTTATTATCTTCATTTTTAATATATAAACCATTTGATCCTACATCACATTGATCTTCCATGGTATTACTGAATCCTTTCATATGCCCCCATGCTACATGTCATTGTCTTTCTCCCTCCATCCGTCCTGATCCTGATGTCAGCTACCCTGAGTTTGTTATCCGCTATGTTATCGACGAATCACCCGCTCCACATTTATAAGAGATCCAGTCAACCATTCGATCTTCACGTTAAGAGTGCAGAAATAGCGGGTAGGGATGGCAAGACGAAAGATTGACCAGTGGCGGGCCAACTGTAGACTTGCGTGCCAGAAGTACTCTCAAGAGCGAGACACTATGGAGGACTTCTCCGAGACCGCGATCTAAGATGAATACTAGCAAAGCAGACAACACTGAAGAATAGATGCTAACAATTTGAGCTCAAGCCAGCCCTGATCACCATGGTTCAATGTAACTAATCTACGTGTCACTCCTTCAAGATCCCAACGAACACTGGGACGGTTTCCGAGAATGGCCACATAAATAAATCAATGGTGTGAGACCGTGGTTATTAATCTACAATTGTTTCATTCTCTTTAAGAGATATAGCTGCATCATGGTTTGACTCACTACCATATATGGATATGTTAATACATGGGAAGAGCGATGAAAGCTTACTGAAAGCAGATTTTTCCTCCATCCTCACTTCAACGAAGAGGGAAATTACTACTTTCAAACAAGTGGAAGATGAGAGTCTATACACTGCTGAGGAGAGATACAAGAGGCTACTGAAGAGATGTCCCATGCACGGGATAGACCTGAAGACACAAATGGACATCTTCTACCACTCCATGAATTATACCTCAAAAGGTATAATAGACGCAAATTGGGTGCTAGGAGCATCTGTAATAGCTAAGAGCGTAAGAAGCAAGATACCGACGAGGATCTTGCATAGCAACACAGACCTCCTTCCTCGAATCCTCAGTGTGAGCAAAGCAGCTCAAGCTTAAAGGAAATGGAATGATTGAACTCAAGATGTCTCGCTTATGGAGGCTGTTGGATGCATTGATGCATCGGTTGATAAAAAATGCACTCGCAAATGAGATAGGAGCAGCGGAAAGAGAAGGAAGAGTAAATAATGCGCCGAGGGGCATCAAGAGGGTTCCTATGCTGGAGGAGGCGACCATTTGAACGAGCATAGAGCATATCATTTCAAGCCTGTCCCCAACTCGTCAACCCATTATACCCCCAAAGATTAATAACCATGAGCAACACGCCCAAAGAGCAGTGGCAAACTTTCAAGAAGTGGTATGCTCCACCAAGGTTCCAAAGAAGAAGAATAGTGGAGAGGGCAGAAATGAATATCAGAGTCAAAAAAGGACTCAAACCTTTGAAGACTAGATGCTGCAGCTCATGGGGGAAAATAAAAGTCGCAAACTTCCATGAAGGTCTGTAGAATTGCTTCAAAGACCAATTTCTCAAATTTTTCACAACCACCAATGCCTATCTCAAGAACCTAGAAACGCAACAAAGGCAACCGCCCTAACCCCCCGCGTAATCAAATTAAAGATGCTTTTCCCAGTGACACGAAGAAAAATCCGAAAGACTGCATGGCTGTGCAATGAAGTGGAAAAGAATTAGAGAAGGAAAAGTCGAGAAGATGAAAGCAACAAGTAGAGGCGGATCCCGAAAATGCCAGTCACCGAGGAAAGAAAGGAAGAAAGGGCAGCAGCAAGAAGAAGAAAGAAGCAAGAAAAAAGCCCAGAACTCTATGCCTACAGTTCCATTCCCGCAGAGACTGCAAAAGTCAAGGATAGAGGAGCAACAGCTTTTGAAAACTTTCCGTAAGTCGAGATAAAGCATGCTATCTACGTAATGTAACTCAAATGCTACTCTTATGCCAAATTTTTGAAAGAAATTTTAAGCAATAAGAGAAGAATTGTAGAGAGGAAGGAGTGGTGAATTGACCGCTTACTGCAAAGCAAAGGATAAAGAAGAATTTACTGCAGAAGATGAAAGACCTAGGAAGTTTCACCATTCCTGCACCCACCGGAGGATTTGAAATTCAAAAGGCTCTTTTCGTGACTCGGGCGCAAAGTATTAACTGAATGCCATTATCCGCTGCAAGGAAATTAAGCTCGTGGGAGCTTTTACTCCCACTACTGCTATCTCCAAATGGCGTATAGAACAATACGCGAAACCCAAGGAGTCAAGATGTGCTTGTTGGCGTGGGGAAATTTGTTTTTCCCGCTGACTTTATCATCCCCGACACAAAGATCTAAGTCCCTCCGCTCGTCAGCGCCATTCCCTAGCAATCGAGAAGCTTTAATAGATATGCGTAAAGGAGTTCTCACCTCGTGGTTGAGAAGAAGCAACTGATTAATCATTCCAAAGTTTGAAGAATTTAGATTACGTATAGGGAAGATTACAAGTTAGTGATGATGTTCATCTCAACAACTCGATTGTTATTATGATTGTAATGCTCAACTTCCTATCAATGAAAATGAGATGAATTTCCATCTTGAAGGTGTTAATTCGATTTCCATCGGGCTTGCACTTCACCAAAAGGTGTTGAGTCTTAAACAAAATAAAGCGGAGTTGAGACAATAATGAAGTGAGGCGAATTTCATCAAGAGACCAAAGGCACGGCTAGTTTTAAAAAGAGTTGCTAAGCCATCTCGGCGTATGCTTACTGGAGCTACCAAAGAGGCCAAGATTATCTTCTCATAGACTCGTTGATGCCGGCGAACGTCGGTAAATTTGAAGAATTATCAAGAGTCGATTGCTTGGTCCATAGATGAATTAGCGGTATCACCACAATATACGCACAAAATATCAAGCATAGAGAATGCAAAACCATCCGTTGAATATCAAAGAAGATCAACCTACCATGAAAGAAGTAGTCGAAGGAAGTGCTCAAATGGTTGAATGTTGGTTTTATATATGCAATCTCTATATAAATCTTGGTTGAGCTAGTACATGGTTCTAAGAAAGGTGGGTTCACAGTGATCCGAAATGAAAAAAATGAGTTAATTCCAACAAGAACGGTGACAGGGTGGAGAGTATGTATCGATTACCGGAAACTGAACACATCAACCAGGAAGGATCATTTCCCGTTGGCCTTCATTGATCAGATGTTAGACAGGTTAGCAGGACACCCTAATTTTTGTTTCCTAGATGGATATTCAGGCTATAACCAGATTGCCATTGCACTTGAGGACCAGGAGAAAACCACATTCACATGCCCTTATGGCACCTTTACCTTCACAAGGATGCCATTTGGGTTGTGCAATGCTCCTGCTACTTTTTAGAGGTGTATGATGTCCATGTTCTAAGATTTGGTTGAGGAGGTCATGGAGATTTTTATGGATGACTTCACAGAATATGGATCCAGTTTTGAGCATTGTCTAAACAACATGGAAACAGTGCTTCAAAGATGCAAGGACAAACAAATTAGCATTAAATCTGGAAAAGTGCCATTTCATGGTAAATGTATGGTATATTGTTCTTGGTCATAAAAATTTCGCTACTTCTGACTAGAAGTAGACCAATAAAAGGTTCGATTATCAAGACTCTTACACCAAGCCACAACAAGAAAAGTGGATAAGGAGTTTCTCGGGACTCCGCCGGATTCTATAGGAGATTCATCAAAGACTTCAAAAATAGCAAGACCATTATGTGACATCGGGAGAAAGACAAAAGGTTTAATTTTGATGACTCCTGCAAGGCAGCCTTTGAAGAAATCAAGATAAGATTAGTTCAAGCACCTATCATGGCTGCACCAGAATGGGATCAAGGATTCGAAATAATGTGTGATGCCAGTGATTTCGCAATGGGAGCTGTATTGGGGCAAAGAAAAGAGAAGATATTCAGAGCCATATACTATGCTAGCAGAACCTTCAATGAAGCCCAAGAAAACTATTCAACTACTGAAAAGGAGATGCTAGCCATAGTTTTTTCTTGTGAGAAATTCAGGCCATACATTTTGGGATCCCATATTATCGTTCACACTGACCATGCAGCAATCAAATATCTGATGTCGAAAAAGGAAGCCAAACCAAGACTAGATAAGGTGGGTGTTGTTACTACAAGAGTTTGATCTCTGAAATTAAAGATAAGAAGGGTTGTGACAATGTGATAGCCGATCACTTGTCCGTAGATGAAAACAAAGTGGTAAGCAGAGTAAAGCAGCACTAATGTAGAACTTTCGTATGAGTTAAATCGTTAAATTGTCATTCCAACTCCATGGCGCCGATACGTAAATTGCTTCTTGGCTTGTGGAGTAGTGCCTCCGAATTCAGCTACCAACAATGTAAAAATAAAGCTCAAAACTGACAAAGAGGTAATACATCATCCGGACGCACTCCATTGCTATTTAAAGAGGTGTCGACATGATTATAAGAAGATGTGTGCCAGAGAGTGAATGAAGGTAAAATTTTGAATGAATGCCATGCATCACCATATGGGGGACATTTTTCGAGAAAAACGGTCATAAGATACCTTAACTGATTTTATTGGCCCATTATCTTTGTGAGACCTGTATCGAATGGGTCAAATTATGCGAGCAGATGCCAAGAGATTGGAAATATCACAGCTAGGAACGAAATGCCCCTACAAGGCATATTGGTGGTGCAGATTTTTGATGTATGGGGAATAGATTTTATGGGACCTTCCAATATCATTTGGAAACTCATATTATTACCGGCCGGTAAGGATTATGTCCAAGCTGGTGGAAGCAATAGTCATTCAAGGAATGACGCTAACACAAGAGTGAGTTTCTGCAAAGGAACATATTGATGTATTTGGAACACCCAGACTATCATCAAGGATTTAAGCCACTTTGCAAACAAAATATTTGCAAAGCTCAAGTGAGCAGTATGAGATCAAACATATAATGAGCCCAGCTTATCACCCTTAATTAATGGGATGTGCTTAAATTTCCAATAGGAGATTCAAAGGATCCCGAAAAGCAATCGTGAAGTCCAAGCAAAGATTGGCCTCCAAACTTGATGATGCACTGGGCTTACAGACGCATTCAAAACTCCTATCGGATGTCCCCATACGCAGTGGTTCGGGGCAAACCATGTCACTCTCTCTCTCGAATCGGAATACAAAGCCATGTGGGCCATCAAGAAGTCGAACTTCATTTCAAAATTGCATGAAGAGAGACTGCCCAATTGAATGAACTAGAAGAACTGAAACGGCTTCCATGATAATGCTAGAATATACAAGGACAAGACAAAGAAATGGCATGATCAAAGGATTATGAGGAAAGAGTTCAGAGTAGGGGATCAGATTCTGCTATTTAACTCCAGATTAAGATTATTTCCAGGGAAGTTGAAATCAAAATGGAGTGGACCATTTACAGTGGTGTCAAGTATTACCTTGAGCAAGAACACTCGTGGATCGATGTCGGGGAAGGAATTCAAAGTTAATGGTCAAAGACCAAGCAATATCTCAAGAAGTGAGAAAGAAAAGGAAGAACCTGGCTGGTTAATTGAGAGAGAGAAGGCTTAAAACAACTAGTCCAAATGGTTGACTCAAAATGCAGCGTACTTCATGGGAGGCAAACCTATATAGATTTTCGCTTCTTTATATAGATTTTGATTTTTTAATTACCGCTTGATTTTATTCTCAGAATGATTTGTTGGGGACTTCAAGGTTAGTATTTGATCAATTAAATCCTTTTGAAATTGTTGCAAAGGTGCTCACGTAATCGCAGGCTCGTGAGAAAGAACTAACTCTAGGATGCAGCCTCCAAAGACTTCACAAAGATGTGTATGGATTTGAGGGGTAGGGGAGTATTTTTCCCCTAAACAAATTACGAGAAAATTAATAGAATGCATGTTTGAATTGTTGTTTGGGAGCACTTTTATTGATGTTAAGAATTTGAAAACAATAAGGAGTGCAAAGTCGTTCCTCATCATATCAAATTAAGGGCAGCATGTACTAAGTTGCAAATTGGTTGCAACTTAGTAAGTACTGAGGGGAGAACAGTAGCTGGCCGTGTCGCGACAGGTGCTAGGTCGCGATTGTAATATTTGAGGTCGCGACATAACACTGGTCGCAACAAGAACAATTTTCCAAAAGAATAGTGAAGGTTGCGATAACTCAACTATGTCAAGAAATTACTATGACCAAAAGGATAGATATGTCGATGTCGAACTCCGATGATATATCATTCTCCCACAATTACTTATGTCGCGACAAACAATAATAAGCCGCGACAAAAGAGAAAAGTACAAAGAAGGGCAATTTTTAAATCACTCTTTATTTAATGATGCCACAATTGCGCCCTAAATTTAAGTCGCGATAAGCACAATTAAATGAAGTAATAAAGAGTCCACAATAATGATTGAATCGCAATGTCGAGAAACTCCTCCAACCACAATATTTCATTCAAGCAAATACAACTCTTCATCTTCATTTTACCGGGTTTTTCAATTCAGAACCCTAGATCCAAAATTTTTCCTAAAAACGCGTTCCTATTCCTCAAATGGCCAGACTGTCAAACCTCGTCCCAAATCTAAGCGAGATCATGGAAGAGTATACTCAGTCCGAAGGGAAGTTCAACAGTGAACTAATAAGGGAGAACCCGGGCTGCCTGAATCCATCGGTTCAACCAGCCTAAGCAATAAGAGAAAAGCGGGAAAAGAAAACAAAGAAAATAAGAGGAAGACGACCAGACAGAAGAAGCTTTCTCCATCGTGAAGAAGTACTATGCCAGTGGGTTTGTCTGAGAAAGAGGCTTCAAAGAAACTCATCTCCCTTTCAAGGAACTATTAGAACAAAGAGGTCGGGTAAACTCGCAAGCATCAAAAGTCCGACACGCAGCTAGTAGTTCGAGAATTCTACTCAACCCGGGTGGGGAGGAAGGGATAACTTGCTTATGTCGAGGGGAGTTTAGGTGCCGTATGGAGCTTAAAACCATCAATGAAATGTACCTGAATGGAAGTAAGTGTAAGATGGATCCAAATTAAAGCAAGATGATAGACAACCCTAACCGTGAGAAGATTACAAGAAAGTCGATGCAGGTAGCGGAAGAGGGGTTAAGGAAAAGGAGAGCAAAAAGACCATAAACAAGGAGATTTAATTAAGAGTAAAAGTACGGTTTTACTGCCTCGTTATGGTTCGACCAAGCATGTCCAGACAAGACGTGGAACAAGAAGCAATCATTCTTTATGCTAAGGGCCAAGGGGTACAAGATTAATGCGGGAGTAGTCATTGAAAACTCGATAATGAGATACCATGAAGGGAATAGTGGGTTTGATCCTCACCCAAAGAACTATCACAAGGCTATGTTCGAGTGGGATGGTGTGAAAGGAACTTGGGAAGAAGAAGAAGAATGCCCCATGG
>JAEQBH010008014.1:0-83487 GCA_016808115.1 Tetrastigma voinierianum | reverse complement strand
AAATACGCGGCGAGGGCTACGCGTGGATTCAAAAAACTCTAAGTTTCAAAGAGATTTCGTGTGGGAGGTTCATGAAGTCGAAAGCTTCGAGTTCAGGAAGTGTCCGCGGACTTCCTTGGGGTGTTACTCACGCTCCAACAGGTAGGGATTCTTCCTACTTTGGTTTATTTTCCATTATAGGGGCTGTTTGGTTGAGTTTTAATACCCTAAGGGGCTGTTTGACAAATTAATGGGTTATGGGAATAGTATCCTGTTTTGACCCTATATGATGTCCAGTTTTTGGGGATGATTTTCGGTTATTAAAAAAAGGAGAATTTGGACTAGTATTCTACAAGGAAATTATAGCCCTATCTGAGAACTTGATGTTAGGCTTTTGAATCACCCAAATCGGACCTCTATAACCTGCTATGGTCCGTTTTCTCCGGACTCGCACCCTAGGGCTGTTTAATGGATTGTGGTCAGATTTTTGCCACACCGTATATGATCGTGAGTATATTATTGCTTGAATCGAAGTGATATACTTGGTTAAAATTTGTGTGGTTAACCAGGTTCTAATGGTTTGGTCAGGATGTGCTTGTATGAATAAGGCCATTACATGGCTTATCAGAGGCTAGTCAGGGACACCTTATTGCTAATTCTAGAGGGCTAATGGATGTCATCTGAGTAGTAGTGACTTGTGATGTCAATGTATGCATGTATTGATACGATGACATGAATCAGAGTGGTATATTTGAATTAGATGCTTTGATATAAATGTCCAAATGGATGCAAGGATAATTATGCATGAGTAAAGTATGCACATATAGTAGTACTCATTGTGAAGATGAGATAGTATAAATGAGCATGGCATGATTGTGATTGCATTATGACGACATCACATGACATAGTGGAGGTATTAGAGAGATCTGAAGCACCGGTTCGCTCGATGGTACGTCGTGGGCACGGTTGATCTGACACCGTGTTAGTGTTCGACGGTGGGTCAGAATATATTTATGTTAGAGATATGACTATTTGATGAAAGATTTATAAAATATTAGAAAGAAGTATGTGATCCCGTAGAACCTAAACTGGTGGCCCATAAATGCATAAACACACCCGAACTGGGGAAATGCAAGTTGATATTCGAACCGGCCCAATGGATTTTGATTTATAAACAAAAGCTTTGTTTTGAAAAATATTATGCTTATAAACAAAATGACGGGGCTTGATTTTCACATTCCAAGATATACATGTGTGAAGGAGCTTCCGTGAAGACTCCTGGACACTGATGTGGTAAGTCACATGCTCATCCATGGCATGTAGACATTTGAGTAGGAATGTGTATATTTTTTCTTGAATGTGAAATGACATTATGTACTGAGCAAGAGCCTTGTAGAACGATATTTTGGCACTGCATTGCTACCTGGTCGGGACCCTGCTTCTCAGTACAGGAGAGTGTGGAGACGACGCCACTGAGGTGGTGTCTTGGCCAAGCCAGATGTGGCTTTGATAAATATTTTTGTAAACTATATTAGAACAAGCTAGTTTTAATATATGTTATGTATAAGAGTGTTGTAATAAACTCTTATGGACTATTGTGATATAGTTGTATATTAGGGATATGGACAAATAAACCCTGTGTGGTCATTGCTACTTCTACTGAAACCCTAAATGGGTTATGGTTATACTGTTATACATGTTGTATGTCAGGTAAAGCTTCCCGAACAAAGGAGACCCTACCCGATTTTTTGTGAAAATATGGATCGGGATAGGACACAATAGTGTGGTATCAGGTTACCCAAAATCCACAAGAATTCATGGGTCGACGCTGTCAACGGCATCCCTGGCTCTGGGAGGTCACATTTCTACCCTGAAACACTACGCTAAGATCGCATCCTCCCCTCCTAACAAAAGTTTAGTTCTCTAAACTTGATATAAATAAGTCATTAGCTAATTTTTTAATATCATTTTCAACAAATTTTCTAACTTCCAAATATCTCTTAAATATTATGGTTGTCTTATTAGACCTTACTAACTTGATAATAGCATGCAATATTTTTTCTTGTTTCCATCAGATTCGATTTAATAGAGTACTTTTGTTAAGGTTAATTCCAAATTGAAGAGACCCTTATTTATAGCAGCATAATAGGGATCAAAAACTTATTTACTAAATTCAAAACATATAAGACATTATGAACTTGGATGAGCTTCAAAATAAGACCACTTAATACACCAAGACATATACTTTTCTAATATTTCGAAATGGTCCTATAAACCAAAGATTAATTTTATTTTTCTCCAAATCTCAATTTAACTCAATAAGCAAACTTTAAGATAACATAATCACCAAATTCAAATACCAATACTATTGAGATTACTAACATAATATTTGTAAAATTTTGATTTTCTCTCCAAATTCTCTGACCCAGATTATCCTTTCATTAGTCAATTGCACAAGTTCATGTGTTAATTTTTTTTCTCCAATATGATCATAACACATAGGGGATCATAAACTTCTACCATAAACCTTTATGAAGGTATAATCTCATTGCTAGCTTAAAACTATTTTACAAGAAAATTTAACCAAAGGTAAGAACTCATTTTGATTACTTTTGAAGTCCAAAACAATATCTCTCAACAAATATTTCTAACTTGCGATTACTTTCCTCAATTAGTCATTAGTCTAAGTATGAAAGCTACCATCAAACTAATTACTCGATTTTTTTATTTAAATCAAATTTTAAAAGTAAAATAAGAATTCTCTTATTACATACCAGAATCTGAATATTTCATACATTATCAAAATCTCTTACATTTGGTAGTTAGTATGATAGAAAAATTATTAGACTTTATTCATAAACAAACCATCATAATGAGACATTGTCATCAACTAAGGTTTTTGGTAACCCTATCACAAAATCCTTGGTAATAAGTTTCCACACTCATTTAGAAATATAAAGTAGTTTCAAAGCACTATTAGGTCTTTGAGGTAAACCTCCATATACAATCACATTAAACCCAAAGTCATAAATAGTATAATACCTTACTTTATAAATGACCATCAAAATTCTATCTTCAATATTTATACTTTTGCATCCTTTTAGGGTAGATTGTAAGCTTAAAGTAATAAACCTCCTTCAAAGTTGTCTCTTTATGTCTCCATTTGTAAGACCCGAGAAATTCCAATTTCTGGAAAAAGGGCAAAATCGTAATTTCGATTATAAAATTGTAATTTCGTTTAAAAAAATCTGAAATTTATTCTTTAGATCTCTGATGACGAAATGGATTACACCGTTGGAATCGTCTCGTGAAATCTAGCTAGCACGTGCAAATTTCAAATTTCAGACAATGAATTTACACGCTTCGAGGCATCGCGGTCGTGACGAAACGATTTTGATAACAGTCATGATATAACACGTGACTCACATGCCATAAGTGGTATGAGTAGATAAATGATGAAAATGGACGGCCGAGATAATAATGTCAAACCTGAATGAGGAGCAAGATTGACATTTTTAAAAGTTTAAGTCACTAAACGATAAAGATGGAATAGTGCTCTTTCCTCAATTGAAAATAAAGCAAAACAAGAGTTTGTGAGCGTGTACAAAATGGTGTTCCTTTAGTGTGAGAAGTTCCGACTTCCTTAAAATATCTACATCCGACCGGGTCAGCCTCTGGATGAAGGGAAGTCGCTCTTACGCCTGAGAGGCTTCGCGTGGGTACCGAATTTAAGGAGTTTCCTCAAACTCCGAGAGGTAGGGGTTTCTCCCTACTTGGGTTTTATTCCCGCTTTAAGTACTTTACAAATGTTTGAGTCAAATAAGGCCGTTAGGGGCCGTTTGCTCAGTCCCAAACCTTGGGACTAAATTGATATGAATTTTTGGAAACCAAAATTTTAGCCCATAACTGTGAGGGCTGTTTGGGTGTTTTAATTCACAAAGTTTGTATTAAATCATGTATTGATTGTAATGAGGCCGAATGGCCGTGAAGTGCGGGTTCACAAAGTGAACCGATGATTTGTGATTTTTCAGGGAATAGTAACCGAGGGTTTCACTATTCCTAAATAGATTTCAAAATATATTTTTGTGAAAATATGTGTTTATCGAGGATTTAAATTAAATTGTTTGTGATTTGATCATTACCCAAGTAAGCTAATTTGTCAGATGAAATGAGAATTTACATGACATGATTGTGTGAATCAATTTCTTTGTAAATATATATGCATGTTTATATATTTACTCCGTGAATTGAACCGTATTGGAATTTGCATACATGCATTCCATATGCACCGAACACCCTAGACTATAGGGAGTGAGAGTGCAGCGATGAGCTCCAGAGAAACGGCTCGAGGGTCGGGTTCAAAAATATTAATTATCGAGGGTAGTCCAAATTAAAATATCGATCATCAGAGCGCCCAATTGATATTCATCTAGAGGTAGTCCAGACAACAAATAATATATCAATCGTCGAGCGGCCCAATTGATATATACACATCGGGAGGGTTGTCCACAAATCGAAACAAATAATAATATTCATACGAGGCTTAAAGAAAGTGTGACGTGAGTCGGTGAGGACTCTGGACGCTATCATGTAGACATTTCCTCCAAGTAGGATTCATGCATTTTCGAATGTATGTTTATTTTGGAACATTGCACCGCACTTAGGCGAGAGTAGCCCACTTAGGGCGATTCCACTATCGAGCATTAGCTCACCCTGCCAGGATATTATTTGGCTGTGCACAGGAGCTGCAAGGGCGGATCGCTCGTCTAGAGAGACTGAGGTCGAGAAGAAAGCCAAGCAGCTTTGGTTACGATATATACATGTATTGAAATGTCTAATTTTAATATATGGATTGTATAAGAGTGAAAATATTGTAACTCTTGTAAATCTATTCGTATATAGTTGGATTCATAGTTAGTATGTATTATGAGTATCGTTTGCGGGGCCTGGCGGCCAGATACTATGTGATCGATATATTGGATATATTGGATCTATTGCACTGCTTCGGGGATGTGATATGCTGTGTTTTATTCAGAGCCCCGTACAAAGGAGACTCCGCCCATTTTAGTGAGAAATGTCCGGTCACTCCTAAGATTCACGAGTGTTTCCATGGGCCGACGGTAGTCACCGTACTCCCGGTTTTGGGGTGTTACACCATTATTTAAGACATTAAGTCTAGTCCCAAATTTCAAGATCTTATTCTCTTATTAACACAATAAATTGTTCCAAAAGTTCAACTAGTTTTACATCTATAGATTCTTAATTTCAAAGCAGTTGAGCTTAATTATAATGCTCAACATAAGAACTCTAAAATCCAAAGGTATGACATGGACTTGTAAACATCTCAAATGATATAATAACCGTTTGCGACAACCTTTAATAATTTCTAAGGAATCTATTATTTTCCTATTTAAGGCATAAATCACAAGATTCTCATTGTTTTATTAGTACTGAATAATGTCATCATAATCCTTAAGTAATTATATCAATATCCTCTATTTCTTGCTTAAAAATCATTTTAAGAAGTCAAAGACTTCAAACTTTCATAATCTATATATCTCATAATAAAAGATGTGTAAAACCCGAAAATTCTAATTTTTTGAAAAATGGTAATTTCGTAAAAATCCAAAATTTTTCTAGATCCTGATGACTAAACGGACTTCACTGTTCAATCATTCTGAAACCTAGCTACTACGTTGAATTTCCGTCGACCCGAGATAGTCGTACTCACGCTTTTCGAGGCACCGTGCTCGTGCCATAAAACGGCTCGTGAGAGACATGTGATGTGACAAAAGTCACCTACTACATGTACTCATATGACACATGTTGCAAGATTAGAGAGATGATGGAAATGAATAGCTTAGATTAAGTCATGTGTCAAAAATAAAGATGAAGGGACATGGAAGGAATTTTTGAAATGTTAATTGAATAAAAGACAAAACATGAATAAGCTTTCTTCTTCACTCTGGGCGGTAGAAAACGTGCAAAAGGAGACCAAATCGTGCAAAGTGGGTCAGGGATCGGAGTTTTAGAGAGAGAGAGAGCTACTTCTCTCTAGGATTTTGTCGTTCTGACCCGTCGGGCCGACCTGAGCAGGCAGTCGACCACGTGGCGGTGGCCACGCGACGGACAACGATTCAGCGGAGTCTCGATAACCCAAGAGGTAAGGGCCCCTCCCTACTTGTGTATTCTTTCTACTAAGAGCTACGCTAATGGTTAGGATATTCTTAGGCTTGATTTAGCCGACTCTTGGCCTCAAAACATTTGAAACTAAGTGGAGAAAATCTCTAAATTAGCTTGGTCGTGAATGCTAAGCCAACCCGGTGGTTTCACCACGATTTTGGTGATTCATGCCGAAAGATTCAAAATGAATTGCTTGTATTTTCTAATTAGTCCATGTGAGCTAATTTTGGTGTTATTGATGTGAATTTAATAACATGAATCGTGTGAATTAATTATGTTAATATATACATGTTTTATATATTAGCATGAGTTGTTGGGATTATTATAGTGCATTCCGATATGCACTGGGCAACCCTAGAATATTAGGAGTTTATGTATGATATGAAAGAAAATAAAAAGAAAATAATAGAAAGAATTTCGACGAAAGATTTTCCGGAGAATTGTGTTGGAAGATTGTTCAACAATTCACGTCGGAGGGGCCCATGAATTATTTCGGAAGGTTATCCAACAGATTCGCCTCGGAGGGTAGTCCAATATGTTTACCGAATCTCGGTAGTAAGTTTTCGAGAACAAAAAGCTTTCGTTTTGAAAATTGTGATTTTACTCGCATTTGGCTTAAACATGTGTGAGGGAGTCGGTGAGGACTCGAGACATAGGATTGAGCATGCGTATATCTCAAGTAGATCATGTATTTGCTCGAGTGTTGTTTATGTCGACCATGGCATGTGCACTTAGCGGGAGTAACCCATGGTGAAATTATCACTATCGGGCATTGCTCACCCTGGCTGAGGGATCACTATTTCGTGCAATAGGAGGCATACAAGAGGACGATGTTTACTAGAGGCCACATGAAGAAAGCTTGACAGGGCTGATGATTTCATTTTGTATAACATGTATTAAATAAATCTGACATATGTTTGAATTAAGAGTGATTAATTAACTCTTGAACTATTGGTATATAGTTGATGTATTTTGATGAGTATTGATGTTCGGGGCCTAAGTGGCCATTTTTATCATTTGATCAGAAGGACCTCGTTGTGGTATTTGTTAAAATATTAGGACAGTTGCCTGTGGATTGGATAGAAGTAGACTGGTAATCTTCGTGACAAAGGAGACTCTGCCTGATGAGGTGCTCAGTTATCTGACATACACAAGTATTCCGCAGGTTGACGTATGTTGTCAATGGACTCCCGGTTTTGGGGCGCAAAGAAAATGCCTTCATATTTTATAAAACTGTTTTACCCAACTTCAAATCATAATAAGGTAGTTTTCTCTATCTTAAAATTTCAAATGTCTAAAAGTATATATCACAATTTTTCCATGTTGCATAAGAACACAACATAAATCCAAATGAAAGACATCATTATGCAAAACAAATCCTTTGGAACCCAATGAAATAATCAAAATAAGAGTTGCTACTAATTTGCTCTTCAACTCTATGAAGCTATCATCATAGTCATAAGACTAATCAAACTTAATCTTTCATATGGTCACCAAAATATAAGAGATGATCTTAGAGATCTCTTAATAATTTATTTCAGAGGTAATTCAATAAATCCTAAGGAACTTCAAATTTTAATAACAGATAGATCTTTCTACCTTAAAATTATTTCTAAATTATCATCATATCGACTTTTAAAGACTTAACAACATTTTTAAGAAAAATAACTACCTTGCAAGGCTTAGCTTATTCGTAAATAATTTATCCACACATGTTTCGCTCAACTAAACTCAAGATAACTAAGAATATGGAAAGACAATCTTTCCCAAAAAACAATCAACAAATAAAAGGTAGTAAGCTCTGATTCATCCTTCAAAATCAAACAAAACCCTAATGTTTAAGGAGTATTAAGTCAATTCACATATCCTTTTTATTCATAATGATATGTCTCATGAAGAAAATCTAAATTCATAATTTATATTGATAAAAGTAAATTCATTAAACCAACAAACAATACAAAGGCAAAAGAGTGTAGTGAACTTTAACTAGTCACCAAGAAATCAATTGTCTAACATAGATTTGTAAAGAATGATAAGAATACAAAAACGGATATGAACTATCAACTAACAAGTCACTCAACTATCCCCATAGACAAACTAAAACAAGTTCCCATCAAGATCATAAACGTATAGCTATGATACCACTCTGTCACGACCTGGCCCAACCATATAGATATTGTCTGCTTCGGGGCAAAGGTGTGACACCCCAAAACCCAGGGGTCACTTTTGTACAATGTTTTTCTTTTTAATTATTATTATTATTATTATCTTTTTTTTTTCACTTCTAAAAATCAACATAAATTAGCCTCGTTACTACAAGGGCTACAAGAACCTGGAAAACTTGCCAAAATATATTTAATTATACAAAAATAAATTAAATACAAGATTTTGGTTCCATATATTACAAAAACCTAAGTTTCGAACCCAAAAATCACAGAATACTAAACAAGGCACTTCTAGCCTTTTTCTTCATGACTGGGGTCCCGTAAGCCTCGCCGCCCCTGCATACCCCAGTACCCGAAATGATTTTTCCATTTATTGCAGTGAGCAACGCCCAAGAGAGAAATCCTCCCTACTAGGCTACTTCCCACCCAAGTGCATGCAATGCCATAAATTCACAAACATTCTTACACATTCATATGTCACATGTCTCTATATGATTGTCTACATGCCATGCCTATATCTCGAGTCCTCACCGACTTCACGTATGCATATGCCATCCATGTATAAAACTATTTCAAACAAAGCTTTTTGTTTTGAAACTCATCGACATTCGATTTGACATAGTGGATTAGCACCTAATTTCACATCACATCTATCGACAACCCTCCGATATGATACTATATTGTATGGGTCATTCTCCGATAGTACAATATAATTGGACAATCAAATTAAATATAATGGACAACCCTCCGAAATTAATATTTTGACAACCCCTCCGACCAATTCATTCAAAATCCATGTCATGCACTCACTCGATTTTTTTACGATGTCCCCAAGGCACATGCAATGCTATCGCATCAAAGATAAAAATCTAATGTTACATGCATAATAAAAAAAAAAAAAAGTACATGCAACATATATATCATTTATGCTTTATCTTAAGCACCAAGTTAATCATCAACATGTATATTCACACCTTCTGCATGTTTTCATTCAAACAATTATACCAAACTAATATTTTCTTCGCCTAAACCCGTGAAATTTTGCATGTTAGCTATGCAAATCAACATGCACATATCAACATGTATATTCACATATTCCCGCATTTTTTTTTTCATTCAAATACACATAGCATCAATCTTGAGAAGTTTTCTTCCAACCTAAAAACCTCGTAAAATTCGCAGTTAGTCATGCAAATGCACATATCAACATGTATATTCACATCGTCGCATGTTTTCATTAAAACAAAAGATTAATTGATATTTTCTTCGTCAGTACCAGAAATTTGATGTTAGTCATGCTACACACCCCAACTGATATTTCCTTAGTCTAAAACCCGTAAAAATTTCGTGATGTTAGTCATGCAAGCAACCATACACTAAACTCCGATATTTCTTCGCCTAAAACCCGAAAATTCGCATGTTTTTCATTCAAACTATAATACCAAACTGGACATGTTTTCTTCCGCCTAAAACTCCTTAAAATTCTCGCAGATGTTAGTCATGCAAGCAATAATACCCTAAACTGGAGTATTTCCTTAGTCTAAAACCTGGAAAATTCGTATGTTAGCCATGCAAGCAACTATACACCAAACTCGACATTTCTTCGCCTAAAACTTTGGAAAATTTTGCATTTTTTTCAAACTATAATTAAACTCGATAGTTTTCTTCAATTAAAAACCTTAAAATCCCCGCATGTTAGTCATGCAAAGCAACCATGCACCAAACTGATATCTCTTCAGTTTAAAACCCATAAAATTCTACATGTTTTTTTGATTCAAACTATAATACCAAACTGATGTTTTCTTCGGTCTAAAAACCCAGAATATCCTACATGTTAGTCATGCAAATCAACCATACACCAAACTGATGATCTTCTGTACGTGAAACTAAAATTCCGTATGTTTTTTATTCAAACTATAATACCAAACTGATGTTTTCTTCAGTCTAAAAACCTAGAAAATCCTGCATGTTAGTTGTTGAATACATAAAAGTGCAACATTTATATAGGATTTTTATACCCCCGGCTCATGTTTTGCTCTCATTTTGTGTAGAATAGGTGCCTTTGATCGTTTCTAGTGTTTTTATGCGCGTGTAGGTTTTTCGAGTCCCGTGCACAATTTTTGTAAGGGTTTGATCCCAGAGAACAAATGTAGATCATCGCTGATGACAAATACGTCGAGGTCCCAGAGGTTACAGTTGAAGAGGAGCAATTTGCAGGTAGTGGTAATGCAGATCATATCTTATTGCAACCTATAGACCCACATGCAAACGGGAGGCAAGAGATTCCAGATTCAATATACTGGTACCGATACCCCAAGGCAGTGGAGAACCAGTACACTTTTGGTAAATTTGCACCACACTTATCAGATGAAATGCCAAAGATGCACCCTGATTTAAGCGCACTTCAATTCGTGCAAGGGCATGCTCGCTCTTCGACCACCACTCGGTGATCACTAATGAGGATTGTATTTAAGGCCATTCGAAAGTGAGTAAAGGGAGTTTCGATTCCCAGTGGCTCGTTGACTCTGGAGTGTTTCTCTCATATTTTGCTGGGGTTTACAGAGTAGAGTACTTAGCTTTTCTTCGGATTCGAAGCTTTAATTACTTTAATCTGGTATTGGTTTACATAACTCTGCAGATTTTCTTATGGGATTCTCGTGCTTTCGATATCCCAACCTTGCAATATAAGTGTTATTTCTCAAGTCACACTGATACATATTTATTAACCATGAATTGATTCGCCCAATGGAGTTCTAAACCCCCATGATAGGATTCCAATCTAGAAACTCACTTCCATGTAATCACCTCAATCTTCGTGCTTCACAATGATCAGACGATGCTAAACACTTGTGAGAAATCTTATAAAACCTTAGTTTGGCATCTTCTTGACAACGTGTGAACGAGAGACTCTCGGTACACGTTGTGCTTGAATGCAAATGCAGGTTAAGAGTCCAAGCAAATCAATTGAATAAGTGTTTGTTATCGCTCAATCGTTTCGCCTTTGTCTTAAAAGAGCTTTTAATGTTACATTTTCCGTCGAAGACCATTCATCAATGGCTCCTAGATGAGATTGTGAATAAGAGGTGGGTATTACCTGATCGGAAGTGAGTGAAAACCTAAGGATCTTATCATTCATCTTTCTTGTTTTAAAATAGTTAAGAATCAGTTGCTCAATCAATCAATCACAACACCCAGATTTTACTTTTAAACGCACATTCTTTGGAGAGCAATCCATAAGGATCACCTAGGAAACCACTCCGTGAAAATTCCATTAACTCCCACAAAGAATATAATGCTTGACGACTTTAGTTCCTACGCTTGGGAATAATTTCAGCACACGAAATAGATGAAGCATTAGTCATGCAAATCAACCATACACCAACTGATATCTCTTCGCTTTAAACCTTAAAAATAAGGTTCTAAAACCAATCAGAATAAGATCAATTCCAGAGAAATTCAGAAATTACAAGGACCTAAAACTCGTTCCCGACATCACAGTCAGAACTGCTCTTGTATCAGCCCATAGCTAGGGCTACCTTTCATGGTCAGCTTTCATGGCTCTTAAATAGGAATTAAATTTCCGAGGTAGAGAAGACCCTCACCTCGTTGGAGTGCACCCTTCCTTTCCTTCATTTCTTCTCCCTTTCCTTCCTTTCTTTCTTTCTCCCTTTCTCCCTTCTCTCTTGTCTACGAATAGTTTTTCCTTTCCCCCACCTCAAACCACTAAGTTAGGTTTGAGTTAGGTGAAGGACACCTACACAAGACAGTGCTTGACACATGCCTACAGCTGTGTCATGCCAAAATCCTACCCACCCATTCCATGAGAAGTTGAGAGTATGGCACTTGGCTCTCCACCGATGTGCCAAGTGTCCTCTCCCTTTCATGCCACATGGCACCATTCCCTATGCCAAGTGTCACCTCTAATTCACCATCTGCTGGGGCTATGGGAAATTATGATCAGGCTCTTAATCCAATGAAATTCGATTGGGTAGCTAGATTTCGCGAGACGAATTCAACGATGTGATCTGCGTCGTCATCTGAGATCTAGAGAATTTTCAGATTTGCAACCTGTGTTTGTCGATTCACTTTATCCGAGTTTCACATTCTCCTCCCCTTAAAAGAATTTTGTCCCAAAATTCACACACATATATACAATCACATGCATATGCAAATACTATTCAAATGCCAAACGACTAAACCAAGTACTGGCCCCGAAGAGGAAAGGATTTCTGCACGATCGTGTCCTCATGCCCTGGCGTTGCCTCCTTCACTCCTGCCGCCACAACACCTTTACTAGCCTCATAGTCTTGTATCGCAAAATCCTCGGCTTCCTCGACTATCCATAATACGCATGTGTCTCTCCTCAAAGGTCCTGTGACCGCATCGACACTAAGCTCGCCTCCAATCCACTACATGAGCCGGATCCGGAGTGTACTTCCTGAGCAATTTGAGACATGGAAAACCTCACGGACACCCGATAAGCTCTCGCGACAAGGTTAATTGATACGTAACCAGCTGTCCTCCTGAGTATCTGAAGGGGGTCTGACATACCCTAAGTGATGCCTTCCACTCCCACTCGAACCGACCACCCTCTCTTAGGCATTACCTCCTGCTAGAAGACATAATCACCCGCCTTAAACTCTGCAGGCGCTCGCCGTCGCCGGTCTGCTGCAACTCTTCACGGCCCGAGCCGCGTGAGAAGATGTCGCTGATCATACCCACCTTCTCCGAGGTGTCTCTAATCAGATCTGGGCCAGTGATGGAGCTCTCTCCTACCTCTGCCCAATATATCGGTGATCGACATGGCCTCCCTTAGAGAGCCTCATAGAGTGTCATCTATATGCTCGCCTGATAACTATTGTAGGTGAATCTACTCAAGGGTAAATGTCTCTCCCAAAGAACCCTTATGATCCAGTGGCACATGCTCGCAGCGCGATGTCCTCTTCTGAAACCTATGATCCTCTCTTAGACTCCGAATCTACTCCGGCCTGCGGATGAAAAGTAGTGCTCATCATCAACTCCAGAGTTCATCATTCAGTCTCCTTCCAAAAACGCGCCGTAAACCTAGGATCCCGGTCTGATACTATGGAGACTGGCACTCCATGTAACCGAACAATCTCTCGCACGTATAATCTATAGAATTCCTCAAGAGTGAAGGTCATCCGCATGACTAGAAAATGTGCCGACTTCGCGAAATGGGTCCACAATCACCCATAACGCATCATGTCTCCTCGATGTCCATGGCAAGCTGGACACAAAGTCCACCGCGGATGTGCTCCCACTTAATCAAACACTCCGCATTGATGGAGTAGCCTCACGCCAAGGTTCACGATTTAACATATGTGAGACACCTTCGAACAAAGTCTCCAACGTGCCGCTTCATTCCACTCTAATAATACTGGCGACGAAGGTCACGATACATTTTCATGCCACATGACGCACGACCCGGGAGCAAATGAACTCGAGGATTCCTCAAACTGGCCGATCGGGGGAACCACAACTCAGACCTTAGATCAAGACTACCATCTATGTGGACGGCCTAGTCTTCGATTGGGGATTCACTCAGATCACCTACGGATATTATCTCCTAGTTCCTTCTGACTCAACTCACTCGCTTGGGAGGGACGCAGCCATCAACCCAGCACCTGTCGCCACCAGACTCGTAGTCCGAACTTCCCCACTGGCCAAGACCGCCACTGGGAAGCCATACTAGCCAAGACTCCCCCGTGACTCCGGACAGTGCATCAACCACCACATTTTCCTTACCGGGGTGGTAATGCAAAGTGAAGTCGTAATCCTCCAAAAACTCCATCCACCTGCGCTGCCTCATGTTAAGGTCCCGCTGCATGAAGATATACTTCAGACTTTTGTGGTCTGAAAACACCTCAAATTGCTCACCGTATAGGTAGTGGCGCTAAAGCTTCAAGGAAAAAACTATGGCCGCGAACTCCATGTCATGTGTGGGGTAATTCTGCTCATGGTTTTTCAATTGTCGGAACCATAAGCCACTACTCCCTGACCGCATCAAGACGCATCCCAAATCGGCCCTTCGAGGCATCACAAAAACACACTGCATTTCTGCCCCGACTATCAATAGAAGCTAAAGTAAGCCTCCTCTTCAGTGTCTGGAATGCCTTCTCGCACGTGTCATTCCACTCGAACTCGACTCCTTCCGGTCAATCTCATCATGTGCCGCTTAGTCGAGAAATCCTCAATAAACCTCTCAGAGCACCCGCTAACCCAAGAAACCACGATCTCGAAGACCGACTCGGCCTCCCAACTCATAATAAATTTAACCTTCTCAGGTCCACGACACGCCCGAAGTCGACACTCAAGTGCCCTAGAAACCACCCCGCAGTCAAACTCGCACTTACCGAACTCGCGCATAACCGATGATCCCTCAAAAGCTATAAACCACCTCAACGATCCTCATGTTCCCTCCGACCGGAGTAGATTAAGATGTCATCAACGAAGACCATCACAACCGATCTAAATGTGGTCGAATACCCTTATGCATGGATCCATGAATGCCGGGTGCATTTGTCAATCCAAAGGCATCATTATAACCTAAAGTGCCCATCATACCAACGCTGCCTTAGTGGATGTCTACCTCCCTAATCCTCAACTAATGGTAACCATCATAAGGTCTATCTGAGTAGACTCCTCGCCTCTCGCTTGATCAAACAAGTCATCAATCCTCGATAATGGATACCACTTGATCGTAACTCGCTCAACTCGCTCGTAATCGGCGTACGAAGGGTCTTATCCTTCTTCTTCTCGCAAAACGTAACCGGAGCGCCCCATGGTGAAGTGCTCTGGCCTAATGAACCCTTACCTAATAACTTTGTATATGGACTCAGCTCTTGCAACTCAACCAACGCCTTGGTCCTATGCGAGCCATAGAAACGGGCTACGACTGTGTAGCTCTGAATGCGAAGTCTGGCATCTCGACCTGAGGTAATCCCGGTAGCTCATCCCGGAAAACATCGATCAGAGACTGAGGACAGTATTCCATCACCCCCAGGTGGGTCACTGCGCCACCCTCACACCACTGGAGTCAGCACACATCTGAGAGGTAAAGATCAATGTCCCTGAAACATGACACGAAAAATTATTCACAGATATAGTCCCCGACGTCACAACATAATCGATTTGGGCACATAACAATCGCAGACAGATTATCAAATCACTCCATAGACTATTCATGAGCAGAATCCAGACTAGAACAACTTTAACAACAGATCTCACACTACCTATCCCAGAACCATCTCCCATGTCCCAACCCCCGTTCGACATGAGGTGCGACAACACACCAGCGGAGGCAGGAACATACCCCGTGGCGGGCTTTATGATTTGCCGGCACGGCCGTACAACGCGTACATGCCCTTGGGTCCTTGAAGTCCAGGCTTGTGAGCCCTTTTCTCGACCTCGACCCATACTCTGGCCTCTCTGGCCCGCCCGCGGCAGTAGAAGATGCTCAGGCGCGACCTGGACTCGATACCGGTTCCTTCGCCCGCACGGGGTGGTAAGGAACATACCGCATTCAGGCACGCCCCACTCCGATGATCGACCGAGGCGTCTACGGCCCTGAGATCCCTGCCTCTGAGGGCAATCTCGCCTCATATGTCCAGGCTGATGGCAATGATAGCATGTGATCGGCTCAGACTGGCTAGGAGTCCCCGGTCCTGGCTCACCCGACAGCCGAGGCCATGTCCCCGAAACCTCGTGAACCGGAAGCCTCCTGGCTCTTTCCCGAATCCGAAGAAGTCCGCTCTCCTTCCTTCTACTAGTACCGTATCCCTATTACTGTGCATCCTCTATCTCTCTCTCTATGGCCATAACTGTCGTGACCATAGAGTCCATATCCTGTATGAGGAATCCTGCAATCTTGTCCCGGATGGAAAACTTCAGGCCATCCTCGAACCTCCTCACCTTGGCCATATCTGTGGCCACGTAGTCATCCTTGAAACGTGCCAACTCGGTGAACTTGGCAACGTATTCGAGCACCATCCTATCTCCTTGTCTCAACTCAAGGAACACCCGAGCCTTCGCATGCCTCGCAGATGCCGGGAAAAACTTGCTCATGAAGAGCTCTCAAAACTCTCCCCAAGTCATCGTCTTTAGGTCCTTTGAGACCTTAGCCTAATCCCACCATATCTGGGATTCACCCTCTAGCTTAAATGTAGCTAGTCTGATCCTCGTGGCATCGGAGGTAATCCTCATGGCCTCCAAACCTCTGACCGCTTAGAACCAATGATCGGGCTACCACTCCATCCTCTCCTTCCGAATGTAGGAGGATGATGCGCGAGCAAACCTCGAGGTCACTCTGGCCCTCCCCGATCGCCAACCTAATTAGCCTGCGGCAATGGTGGTAAATGCAAGACTCATCGCCTTCTCTCCACAAATGCCTCGCGATCAAAGCCAGTGCTGGTTTGCATCGCCCTCGATCGACCTCTACGTTCGCGACCTCGACTTGCCATCTACACAAGTTAAGATAGAAATTTGAGATTCTCTATTTTCACTTATCACATTTGTGGTGCATAATGTCAAACACTAATAAATAACCATTCATGCGTTATCATGCTCATTTGTTTTCCTAACCCCTAAGGTTATGTTCGCTAACCTTAGTGTTCTCTATATATGTTCTATCATGCATAATTATAACATACCACATCTTCAATAAATACATCGCAAGACACAAACAATCAATGCACACAATGCATGTGTCAAGCCGTGATGCTTCAGAGCTCAAACACCGAGCCATAGGCAGAGCATACCAAAGCTCTATCAGAATCCACGTGTCCTAGACCCACTAACAAGCCTTAGGTAATCGCATGCCTAAATGATACCAAGCTGACACTCAAAACCCGGCACATTGTATTAAATGCTTTTTTATTTTTATTATTATTATAATTTATTTTACACATATTATTATCTTTTTTTTTTTCTTTTTTTTTTTTCACTTCTAAAATCAATATAACCGCCCTCGCATTACAAGGGCTACAAGAACCTCGAAAATCCTACAAATATATTTAGTTATACAAAAATAAATTAAATACAAGATTTGGTTCCATATATTACAAAACCTAAGTTTCAACCTAAAAATCACGTATCACTAAACAAGGCACTTCTAGCCTTTTCTTCACAACTCGGGGTTCCGCGGTGAGCCTCACGTCACAGACTTAGTACCCGAATGATTTTTCACGACATGCAGCACGTCAGAGAGAACCTCCACTACATTCCCACTCCAAGTGTATAATGCCATAAATTCACACATTCTTACACATTCATATCAAACATGCATGTCTCTATATGGTCGCTTACATGACATGCCCTATATCTCGAGTCCCTCATCGACTCTCACGCATGCATATGCCATCCATGTATGAGAAACTATTTCAAACAGCTTTTGTTTTTGAACTAATTGGACATTCGATTTTATAATAAAGTGGACAACCCTCTGAATTTCGATATCATAATATCTATTGGACAACCCTCCGATATGATACTATATTGTATGGGTCATTCTCCGATAGTAATATAATCGGGATAACTCGAAATTAAATATAATGGACAACCCTCCGAAATTAATATTTCGACAACCCTCCGAATTTAATCTATCTGTGGTCCATGTCATGCACTCTCACACCCGATTCTTTTACATGATGTCCCCACATGCAATGCTAATGCCACTGCATAAAATCTAATGTTACATGTATAATAAAAAGTACATGCAACATATATCATTTATGCTTTATCTTAAGCATCATGTTAATCATCAACATGCACATATCAACATGTATATTCACACCTTCTGTATGTTTTTCATTCAAACAATAATACCAAACTTATGTTTTCTTTAGTCTAAAAACCCTGAAAATTATGCAGGTTAGTCATGCAAATCAACATGCACATATCAACATGTATATTCACACGTTTTGCATGTTTTTCATTAAACAATAATAATTAACCTGATGTTTTCTTCTCGCCTAAAACCTGTAAAATTTTATGATGCACGGTAAGCAAAATACCCTTAAACCGATATTTCCTTAGTCTAAACTCGTGAAAATTCTGCATGTTAGTCATGCAAGCAACCATACACCAAACTCGATATTTCTTTGGGGCCAAAACCCTAGTAAAAGTCCGGTATGTTTTTCATTCAAACTATAATACCAAACCGATGTTTTCTTCAGTCTAAAAACCCATAAAATTTTGCATGTTAGTCATGCAAGCAATAATACCCCAAACTGATATTTCCTTAGTCTAAAACCCAAAAAATTCTGCATGTTAGTCATGCAAGCAACCATACACTAAATCGGATGATTTTTCTAATCAAACTCTGAGTGCCTGAGGTTTTTTTTTTTTTTTTTTCAAACTATATTATCAATTGATGTTTTCTTCAAGCCTAAAAACCTAGAAAATCCCGCGATGTTAGTCATGCAAATCAACCATACACCAAACTGATATCTCTTCAGTTTAAAACCCGAAAAATTCTGCATGTTTTTTTATTCAAACTATAATACTAAACTCGATGTTTTCTTCTAGCCTAAAACCTTAAAATCCTGCATGTTAGTCATGCAAATCAACCATACACCAAACTGATATCTCTTTAGTTTAAAACCTGGAAAATTCTGCATGTTTTTTTATTCAAACTATAATACCAAACTGATGTTTTCTTTAGTCTAAAATCAGGTCCCGTATGTTAGTCATGCAATCTAACTATACACCAAACCGAGATCTCTTCGCCTTTAAAACTAGAAAAGAGTGTCCCTAAACCAACCGTAATAAGATCAATTCCGTAGAAATTTCGAAATTACATGACCTTAAAACTCCGGTCCCCGACATCACCGCTTATGTAGAATTGTTCTCAGACGCCTACGCCTAAGGCTATGCCTTCATGGCCATTTCATGGCTCTTAAGAGAATTAGCTAAGGTAGGAGAAGACTCCCTACTCTTTTGAGGTAGACCCTTCCTTTCCTCTTCATTTCCTTCTCCCTCTTTTCTTCCTTTCTTTCTTTCCCTTTCTCCCTTTCTCCATTTTCTCCCTTTTCTCCCTTTTCTCCATTTTCTCCATTTTCTCCATTTTCTCTTGTCTACAAACAGTTTTTCCTTTCCCCCACCTCAAACCACTAAGAATGTTAGTGAAGGACACTCTACAAGATTTTGACACATGGCTCCCTTGCTAGCCATGTGTTTTCCATGCCAAAACTCTACCCACCTATTCTCCATGCGATAGTCGAGAGTATGGCACTCGGCTTCCACCGATGTGCCAAGTGTCCTTCTCCTCTAGTGCCACACTCATTCCTCATGCTTAGCGGCTACTCCCACTCCACACCACCGAAATACATGAAATTCCGACCGCCTCGTAATGTAACGGGGGCCCGACCGGGTAGCCAGGATTTCGCGAGACGACCAATCTGCTAGAACTGCGATCGGGCATCCGAGATCTAGAGAATTTCTAGGTTTGGTAACTGCGGTTCTGCCGACGCATTTTATCCGAGTTTCACACAAGGGCCCTCACGACTTTAAAACGCGACTACTAGGTTGAGAAGAGCCCATACTTATATAGTGCCAGAAAGTTTCTCATATATCTAATGTGGATGTGACGCTGTACTTACTATTCTAAACAAAAATTCACAAGCGAGGAGCTTCGTGAAGTAAAAGACGAGATAAAGATAATCTACAGCTACCACTCGACTCGGGTCAAACCCTATTAAAACCGGATTAGGTGAGCCTGACCAAATGTTAACTAGTCGAGAATGAAAGAACTTAACCTCGAATTAAAAAAGCTCTCATGAGAAACTAATATTTTTGTATATAAAATTTTAAAGTTTTTTAAAATTTTATATCTCTACTTTAGGGATGACATAAATAATATATCTCTATTTTTTTTATTCTTAAACACCATACATTTTTATTATTTATTTATATAAATGATATTTAGATTTTAGTAAGGTGATTTTCTTAGCAGTGATGTAAGAGAATAGGATATTATTCTCATAAATTATATGCATGCGAGTAGTATTATAAACGTGATAAATATATATATATATATATTCCATACACCGATTCTCCTTGTAAAGTCGATATATAATAATTAGGTGCTAATGAACGAGACAACTCGCGAGCTACCCCGACTCTACCTGATCAAAACCTGCTGAACCTCGACTAGTGAAACACTTGAGCTCTAGCCTCCACTTAAATGTTAATCACCACCTCAGTCACTGGAACTCGAACTGATTCTCAGATTATTAATCTATATTAAGAACCAACTAAAGCGAAACTTACGAATAATTAATTTAAAATTTAAATTTTATGTTCGATGCTTTGGAAGGCTTTCTATTGTCCAAGAATAATTTTATAAACTTTCCATCATAAGAGAAACCCTACAATATTATATCCTCTATACTACAAGAATAGGCTGGTTAAGAGAAGCAGTCACATTTAGAGGGAGAATATTTGAAATTGAATAAATAATCCATTCTTTAGTCCCATGATTTATAAAATCATGTTACTTTTTTTTTTAATAGAAAAGACTACTTAACAAGGAATCATAGTCTTTAAATAAAAGATAAATCTACAATAATCTTCAAATGTATTTTTGAACATCCCTAGAAAATTTGATCTTTCTAACTAAACATATGATAACATTAGCTTCTATAACATGATAACAATTGAAAATATTTAGACTTCAGAAAGTTCTAAATATCTCAATTAGAAGAATAATTGAACTAGGTAAATTCACCATTTTCTTTTTTATTATAGTAATCATGATTACTTGGAATCACCTCCACCTGTGCTCGAGAATCCATCAGATGTTGCATTTGGAAAACTATTCCCTAAATCTATACATTTCAGAATTATGGAAGCATTGCCTAATTGTCTACTTACTACCACCTTAATACTTTCATTGGAATCTCTAATAACCCAACCTGATGCACTTATATTATTAGTCCTTGAACCATCAAAATTTAGTTTGAATCTTCCATTAATAGGAGGAATCCATAAAATCCATCTTTTAATTGTATGAGGGACATTATGTCCTTTCATGTTGTATAAACAACACTCATAAGCTCTTGTAGATTTTGAAAAGTTAAAGTAGCTTTCTCAATAACGAGAAAGGGGTTTGGTTTGATTTTTGTAAACACCACATGATTCTTATGTATCCAAATATTCCAAAGGATAATAACAATTTTTTCCATTGGTTGTTTAAAAAGCTTACAATGGGTTTTTATAGTTTTTATAAATCGATTCAAGCCAAGAAAGGAAGTTACCTTCATAAAAGAGAGGAGTAGGACAATTATATTTAATACGCTTCCAAACTCCTTGGACAAAAGAAAAAATTTAAAAATATGATCAATATTTTAGTTACTTTGATTACAAAGACAACATGTGTTTGTAATTTCTATCCTTCTAGCAACTAAAAAATCACAAGTCAAGGGCTCTCTAATAGTAACCAAAAGGAAACTCTTTATTGGTGTAGTAAGTTTAATTTCCATATCCTATTTAAAAATTTTACGATGGATGTACTAAAGGTTTTCTCATTGCCTAAGTTTCCGACTTAAGACTAAACTTTCTATCTTAAGAGAAACCCCACAGGATTTTATCCTCAATAGGACTACAAGGAATATAAATTGATTTAACATTAGCTACCACACTTATAGAGAGGATATTTGAAAATGAATTAATATTACATTCCTTAGTATCATGATTTATAAAATCATGCACTCTAGTATCCAAATTAATGTATTGTAAATTATCATCATCCACATAAGAAATTAGAGGCATCATATAAACCCAATTATCTGTTGAAAAACGAATTTTCCTACCACTCATATGCATAATTTTAGGCCAACCCTAACATCCTTCTATACACTTCTTTTTCCATACATTAGAATCTCCATTTTTTTTTGGGTCTTCGATTAAAGTATTGTTCTTTCGATATTTATCTCGCATTATCTTCTCCCAAATGCCATCATTATTAGTGAGAATTCTCCAACCTAGTTTAGCTATTGTAACCCTATTAACATCATTCTTTCTAATCCCAAGGCCTCCTTCAGATTTAGGTCTACAAACATTATCACAAGCTACCAAAGGAAAACCTTCGATTTCATTGGCCTCAAAATTTGGTAACTATAAGAAATTTCTATTAATTTTATCTAAATCATTATTATATCTTTTTGTTAAGTTTGAAACAATTCATCACATAAAGAGGAGAACTTGCCAAGTTAGCCTTTATTAGAGTTATTTTACCAGCTCTTGAAAGGAAATGGGCTTTCCATGATGCTAAATTAATGTATTGTGGTTTATTACCATCCACAAAAGAAACAAGAGGCATCATATAGACCTAATAATCTATCCAAATGCAAACTTTTCTACCATCTCCTATACACCACTTTAGGCTAGCCCAATATACTTTCTATGATTAATTATTTCTTTCCACACAATAGAATCTTCATCATTTTGAATGAGAAAAGTTGTTATCTCGATATATTTATCCTTACATTATCCTCGCTCCAAATGCTATATTTATTCGTGAGGATTCTCCAACTCTAATTTAGCTATTGGTGTTTCATTAACATCATTATCTTTTTCTCTTGATTCCTAGGGCCTCCTTCATACTGGGTCATAACGATCCATGAACTAAAGGAAAAACCCTCGTTTCATCGGGACCCTCATATTCTCGAAGCCATATGAAATTTATGTTAATTCTATCTAAGTCTTAATTATTGCTTTTTGTAAGTTTAAAGCAACTCATCACATGAAGAGGAGAACTTGTTAAATTAGCTTTTATTAGAGTTATTTTACTAACCCTCAAAAGGAAACGAGCTTTCCATGAAGATAACTTTTTATAGTACTTAAGAATCACTTCAGAGAAAGTGATTTTTTAACGGGATAAGGTATAAAAATACCCCTGGTGTTTGGTCATATGTCTAACTTGGCCCTTAAACTATTTTCAAGTCCATCGATGCGCTTTAAGTTTATTCCGTAATTAAAATGCCTGTGTTGTCAACAATGCTACTCGTGATGGACAAACTGGTGTTAACGTTGTTGATGCTGCACCCACCATCACATGATTTTTTAGCGTGAGGGTACCTTGCACGTGATTCTTTAAGCCTAAAAATTATTTTGAAAAAAATGCTCTCATCCCCATCAATTTGCAAGATATTTGATTAGCCCTAATCTGTAAATTCTTTTTCTTTGATTTCTCACTAACCAAATAGAAAGCCAAAAACATAATTTTGGAAAGATTAAATGGAAGGAGAACTATGGAAGAAGGGAGATCAATTCAATCTGGCTGATGGCATATTTTCCAAAACTATAATTCATAAATTCCGATACTATAATCCACATTAAGAAAAACCATAAATGAGACCAAAAGATTGTCCAAAGAAACATATAACAATGATGAACATACCCATTGTTCAATTCTAGATATCCATAGTTCAAGAATAGATCCAATTTTTTTTCTTTCTTGATTTTCTCCAATATTTTCTATTCCAGAAAGAAAAAAAGAGAAAAATGAGCGAATTCTTTTCCCTCTCTCCAATTTCTCACTAACCAAAGAGAATTTGTTGCCTTTTAAACGTAATCCTATTGTGGGTCTCTGTTTAAATTTAGTTTCATTGCCTTTTATACCATAGAAGTCTAGTTTTATCATTTCCCAGATATTAGATTTGTGCAAGACACAGCAAATCTTGTGGAATATTTTGGGTTTTAAAAGGTAAATCATTTTTTGGGTCATAATTG
The DNA here is from genome assembly GCA_016808115.1 of Tetrastigma voinierianum. Classification (NCBI taxonomy): domain Eukaryota; kingdom Viridiplantae; phylum Streptophyta; class Magnoliopsida; order Vitales; family Vitaceae; genus Tetrastigma; species Tetrastigma voinierianum. The sequence goes on along the minus strand of JAEQBH010008014.1, from coordinate 59,410 downwards.
GGTTCATATAAACCTAGAAGGAGATTCCGAGGCTCAGACACCCCTATTCTCGGGGGGGTCCCGCTGACAACCTCGTCAACCTCCGGCGGAATCCTATGACACGTGTCCCGATATCACACTCATTTGTCTCATATATTAAGACCTACCCCGTATATTTAATTCCCAAATATACAAAAATATATGATAGACTATTTAATCAACAATCCATTTAATAGTCCTTTTATACAACAAAAAGGTATACATGTTATGCTCAAATATAATACATGACAAAAACAAAACAAAACAAAGCCTCATCCGGCTCTCATCCCGCATGCGGTCCCATACGAGGGTCAAATGCCTGCAGACCTGTACCTGAAAGGGGGTCTCACGATGGGGTGAGCAAAGCCCAATAGAGAATGACTCCTACAAGGGCTACTCTCCATCTAAGTGCACATGCAATGGTTGCACAAAAAACACACACCCAAGTAAAATGTCTACATGAATGTCATATGTCATGCATGAAATGTCATCATGCCCATATCCCGAGTCACTCACCAATTGCCTCACACATGCATATTATGTGATGAGTGCAAACTCATCTATGTTTTGAGTTCATTTCACATGTTATTTTTGTGCATATCATATCCATATTCATGTAAAACCAGTAAAATTTCCTCTAAACTCGGGTTTTGTAGGATTATTGATGAAAAGCAAGATTTGGCAAGAAATGAAAGCAATATAATGTGTTAAGCAGCCAACCGGCAGCCTACGTGCTAATGAAGATTAATTTTTCTGTACTATATGGAACAACAAATGGTTCAAATTCCATCATGGTTGCATTCTACATTCAAAGAGCTTCCAACGAAAGTACTCACACGCCCAAATCCGGAAGCTAAAACTAAGCAGGGCCCCGACAAGTTGGAGAAGAAAAACCACTTATCGCCCTTGAACGGTGTCGCGACGGAAGTCGCACATAGGAAGACAAGCGAACAACCGATGTCGCTAACTTATGTCATGGCTATTAAGAAGCAACCAAAGGAACAGCTGATGTCGCGAACTGATGTCGCGACATAAGAAGCAACCAAAGGAACAACTGATGTCGCGAACTTATGTCGCGACATAAGAAGCAACCAAGGAACAACTGATGTCGCGAACTTATGTCGCGACATAAGAAGCAACCAAAGGAACAACTGATGTCGCGAACTGATGTCGCGACATAAGAAGCAACCAAAGGAACAACTGATGTCGCGAACTATAGCTCTGATATAAGAAGCAAACTAAGGGAACAACCGATGTCGAACTCGATGTCGCGACTGTAATTGATGTCGCGACCGTGTCGTGATCTCAAACGCCGGCAGCGAATCCTCGAAAAAGGCCGAAAATTGAGTTTTGACCTAATTTCAAGCCATTTCACCCTGTAACCATATATATACTCGCTTTTTTAGGTAAAGAGGCAGGCGGGAAGATTGGAGAGCTTCCTCTTGGGGTTTCATTCGTTTCATTTTTTCCAGTAGCTTTCTTTTTCGTAGATTTTTATTTTTAATGTATCTTAGAATAGTTTTCGAGCGCATTTTTATTTCTATTGAAGAGTTTTGCGATGTACTTTATTCATAATTTATTTATCGTTAAGGTGAAGATTTAAGCTCAAATCCGGGTTTTCTTCTTTCTTGATTTCTTTCTTTCATTTTCTTACTTTGCTTGATTAAGTGATGATTGAAATCCAAAGAATGGAACATTAAACACCCTAGGTTGGGGATTAATTGTCAACATTCAGATTTGCCGTTTTTCAGTTATTTTGGTGGGTTTGAAACTGAATTTATATAATCGGGTATAGTTCATATAATGAATTGTCTCAAAGATTAGCAGCTTATACCCGCACAAAAGAGTCAGATCTTGCTCGATTTCCGTGAGGCCCTCCGAGTGACACACGTAGATGGAGATTCCCCGAGAGTAAAGAGCGGTAACTTAGGGGTATGCTAGACTAATATCTGAACTAATGAACTCGAAAATTACTTTGATCGTCACTACGGCAGGAGGATTAATGTGATGATAAACAATAGTTGATCGAGGTTTCTCCTTAGTCCTCATAGAAAGGATCTTGATCCCGTGCAAAGATCTAATCAAGGAGATAGAAAATTTTATTAGATTTGAAGGATCTAGATACCAATTACATCGGGAGATAGCTTAATATCTCCAGTCATAGCAAGAATTCTTCGCCATAAGAAATGGTTGTGAAGTAATTGAAAGAAAATCAATCAAATCTTAAAGAGTGCCAAATTTTACAAGTAGCTATTTAGACCCATTTGTCTTGAAAAGGAATATGGATCTCTAACTAGTGAAATGTATGGTGTATGGAGAAATCCAAGCTACAGTACTACATTGCTCGGACAACCAGATTTAATCTGCAAATGTTATACTTCTAAGGAAATGCAACCACAGCACTATCCCATCCCTAGTGACTCCTCTTCATACCTTTAGAATTAAGTAGTTGTTTATTTGGTAGATTTTTAGGATTAGTTTTAAATCAGTTTTTGTTTCAATTAAATTGATTTTATTCGACATCCTACTGTCGCCCAAATGGAAGAGTCTCTCAGACCTGGGGTGATCAAATTCCACCAGAGAACCTCCAACAGATATATCCAGACTCTAGAGTCCACTTTATTACTTGTATGACCCGTGCACTTGCGGAAGGCTGAGGTTGGTAATACTTTTCATTTCAATTTTGAAAGTATACTTACTTTTGTTTCAATTCAAGCAGTATTTACCACATTCACTCCCTTTGACCATATTTTCACATATACATCATTTGGTCTCCCAACAAGTTTTTGGCGCCGCTGCCGGGGATTAGAAAATAGTCCTTGGTAATAACGCTATAATGGTGTACATCAAATCGTCTACTTAACAAGTTGGCGCCATGCTGTTGGTTGATAATAAATCCCTGTGAATAACGTCATAAATTTGTATATGTTTTTTGGTCTTAACAATATGCCAAGTGTAAAAACCGTCACTGGTATTACCAATGACCCATGTATCAAGCCCTCATCGACTCCAGTACCCAATGCAAGTGCTAATGGGCAACCAATCCCAAGTCAATCTCGACTTCTATCACACAACCCGAAGTTTATGTGATAAACATGACCATGTGTCTTCTTTGGGCAACAAAACTTTTCAGATCACACCGTGGGTCTCTTACACCCATGTTCCAGGCTTTTCACATGAGGGGGTTAAAAGTCCCCTTCTTGCTCCGCCCAACACACCTTATTTATATTTCTTTTTATGCTTTAAAATCGTGAGTCATTTATTGGACGTCGTCCAAACTCACTACCCATTCATCAACAATGATGATGGGTGACCACACCCATGCACACACACCCAACACAATGCGATGTCCCTGTGCATATGCAATGCTAATGCCATTACATGTTCTCATGTTACATGTATGATGCACACTACATGGAACATTCTACTCAATCGTACTTCATGCCAAGTGCCCATTAAACATATATAATTCACATCCATTATGTTAATACATTTAAATACACATATATTAACATATCTTACACATATTCAGGTGATAGTGATAATTGCCAACAATAACACATAAAAACACTTAACATAAAATAGCCATTCCCGACCATAATTCCAATTATACTGGCCTAAAAACAAATCTAGATCACCCAGAATTTAGCCTCATAATCCGGCCAAAATTTAGCCATAAACTCGACCCGAAAACTGTCCCGAAAAACAATTCATTATAAAATCCATAATATCCGGCCTAACTCGGATCGATCACCCATGTACACAAGTACTCCCCGCAATTATAATATATATTTTTTACTAATTTTATCCCCATCGCCTCAACAATGTACGAATCAAAATCAATCTCAAAACCCATCATGCACGGTCCGAAAACCGGCCACAACAAAGTCCAACATGCATTTTTTAGAAGTCCCAAACCAAAACCGACTCGGATACTGACCTTCAAAACCCGGTCTCGGACTGTCCGAAAAACAGTGTCATGGTCGAAAACTCAGTCTTGTGGTCGGGTCTAACCCACACGGCCATTTATGGCCCTTAAATGAAAAGGAACCCTAGTAGGAGAAACCCCTACCTCTTAGAGCGTGAAGCACCGAATCCTTCCGTTCTTGGTACCTACTCGTAGCTCTCGTCGAGTAGACCAATACTGGGCCATCAACTTTTGTACTACGAACACCACTGTAGTGTCTGCATAACTTTGTTTTTTTTTCTTTTCTTTTGTTTCTCTCTCCTTTATTCCTCTCTCCTCTCACGCCACTCTCAGATCTCTTTTCCTCCATTTTCTTCTCTTGTTTGTTTCCCTTCTCTTCTTTGTTCCATCCTCCTCTCATTTTTATTTCTTTTCCAATTTCTCCTTTCCCATTTTCTCTTCTTTCACTCATTCTTCTTTCATTTTCGTATTATATTTCTCTTCTCATTTTCTCATTCTTTTCTCATTTAGATCACTCACCACCAGAAGATCAAGTAGTGGGGAAGCTCGCCACCTTCCTCTTGCCATTTGGCCTACTCATGATTTTTCTCATATTTTCCTTTATTTTTATTCTATTTATTGCATCATATAAGATGTGGCCAAATATAAGCCATGCATTTCGTTTGGACCATATGGGTTTTGCCATGTGTTTTTCCATGTGTCACTCCATTGGGTTGCCACATGGCATCACATGATCATGTCATGTGTCACCCGAATTCTGAGATTTGCCTAAAATATGAAATTCGACCGGTCTCGAATCTCAATGGTAGCTAGATTTCACATAATTCCAATGGCGGGTCCATTTCATCATTTGAGATCTAGAAAATTTCCAGGTTTTAGCCTGTATTATTCTGGAAAAATTACCGTTTTGCTCTTTTTCAGAAAAAAAATGAAAATTTCTTAGGTTTTACATTCTCTCTCCCTTAAAAGAATTTCATCCCGAAATTCCTACATGCACACATATACAAACACATGCATACAGTCATTCAATTATCACATGACTAAACAATGTACCTTCATTCTCAACAAGAAAGGATAAAGGTACGATCATGTCCCCACGTCCTAGGTTGCCTCTCACCTCTTGGTGCTCCATAAAGACCTTCACTAGCCTCACAAGATTAAGGCTTTAAAACCCGGTCTCGCCCATTCATGATACGCACTGGTCCCTCCTCGAAGGTCCTATCTATATTAACAACAAGCTTGCCCCAATCCACTACATGAATCGGATATGGAGTGTATTTTCGAAGCATGGAGACATGGAATACGTCATGAACACTGAGCAACTCGCGGTAGTGCCAATCAAGCAACCCTTTATACTCTGGTACTGAATATATCTGGCGATAGCTTTCCTCGCTTGCTAAACCTGATCACTCCTCTCAGTACAACTCAAAGCAAGAGATGATCACCTGAACCCGATACCACAAGGTGTCGGCGCGTATCCTTTCACCCGCCCAGCCGCGAGAAGACGCTTACGTATCAAGTCCACCTTCACTGAGGTGTCACTAATCAACTCGACCCGTATGGATCTCTCCTACCTCTGGCCTAAACAAACTCGGAGACTCCGCATGGCCTCCCATATAATGCCTCATAGGGTACCATTCGTGATACGCCCATAACCATTGTTATAGGCGACCGACCAAGGGAAAATGCTCCTCCCAACTACCCTTGAGATTCATAGGTGAATGAAGGCCTTGTCCTAACACTCAGATGTACTCCTCTGACCACTCATTACCAGGATGAAAAGCAAGATCAACTTCTAACTGTGGTCCTCATGTTCTTGGAAACTCCCCTTCCGTATCTTTGCTTAAAACCTCGGATCTCATCCCATTATGAGACTGCACTCATGCAAACTATAATTTCGTACGTGACAACTTATGTAATCTGTATCCAAAGGTGAAGGTCATCCGATAATCAGAAAATGTGCCGACTTAGTGTTTAATCACACCACATCATCATGCTTCTATGATGTCCGGCAAGTGAGTCACAAACGATCGTGATATGCTCCCACTTCCACTCCGCCGGGCCTAATACGAGTAGCCCCGCCGGGGCCTCGATACTTAGCCCCACCCACGACACGTGAGATATTTCGTTAACAACCTCAACGGGTTTTTTCATCCAGCTTCCAAGACATCGCATCGGATCGATACATCTTCGTATTCAATTGATGCACTGAACGAGAACAATGGAATTCTGGTTGATCTCTCTCTTAGATTTGCCAACTGGGGTGGAACCACATTCCGCCCCCCTAGCATCGGGCAGACTACCATCTCGTGAAGGGTCTCACTGGCCACCAAGCATTCAGCCCAGACGGCCCCCGATAAACACCATCTCAAGATCTGCCTCGACCACCACTCACTAAAAGATGGAAGGCGAGCCACTAAACTCCCAAAACACCCCGGGTCTGCCTAACATCAGCAGATTATACTGAATCGCCCCACACGAGCATCAACCACCGAATCCACACTAGCTAGTACTCCTCGCGGATTCGACCGAAAGTGCATCAGCCACCACATCCTACCTGCACAGATGGTACTCGCAAAGTGAAGTCATAATCCTCTAGATATTCATCCATCCCTACACGCCCACATTTGAGAATCCACTGGTAAGATATACTGCACTTATGGTCCAAAACACTTTAATTGCTTACTGATGAAGATGGCACCATATCTTCAAAGCCAAGACTATAAGCTGTTTCAACCCATGTCATGTAGGGTAATTCCGCCTCGTGGTTCTTCAATTGTTGTAACTGAGAAAGCATTACTCCAGATTAAAATAGGAAACATATTCAAACTGGCCCTCGAGAAATTAAAGAATATATCATGTACTCACCCCTTTCCGATCGACGCAACAGTGGTTTATGTCTTCCTTTAACTCTGGAATGCCCTCTCACATGGGTCATTCCACTCATACTGACTTCCTTTCGGTCAATCACAGCGCAGCTAACGGAGAAGTCCTCAATAAACCTCCCGTGATGATCCGCAACAATCCAGAAACGCGATTCAAACCACTTGCCTCTCCCAATTCATAACTGCCTCGACCTTCTCCGGGTCCACTAAGACACCCGAAGCCGATACTACGTGTCCCAAAAATCTCACCTCTGTTAGCCAAAATTCACACTTGCTAAATTTGGCGTACAACTAATGTTCTTGCAAAACCTGGAGAATAATCCTCAAATGATCCTGATGCCCTCCCCATTCAGAGTAGATTAAGATGTCATCAACAGTTAATTACTACAAATCGATCTGGGGATACGGGAACACCCATGCATGAGATCCATGAATGCCGCCGCATCGCCAATCCGAAAGGCATCAGAACTCAAAAATGCCCATATCGTGATTCTAAACATTGTCTTAGGGATATCCGCCTGACCCCAATCGATGATACCTGCAGATGTGGAGGTTCATCTTAGAATGCACTGCGCCCTCTCAATCGGAACAAATAAATCATCAATCCCCGAATGGATACCGATTCTTGATCGTAACCCCCAGTTCAAATCGTCGATCATCGATACAATGTGCGAAGGGTCTTATCCTTCTTTTTCGCAATGAAACTGAGAGCGCCATAGAAGTACTGGTCTGACCAAACTTCTGTCACAAATCCTGATCTGACCTGGTTCCCCGCAACTCAACTGGCGCTATCTTATGTGGAGTCATAGAAATGGGCGACGTACCAGGGTGTAACTTAATAACAAAGTCTACATCCATGTGTGGAGGTAATCCAGGTAGCTCATCCGGAAAAAATCCTCGTACTCACAAACAACCAAAGGTAGACTCAAATCCTGTCTCACCTCGTTCTCTAGGGTAAGGCTTGCTAGCCAACCCATCAACTGTCTGTGCCACTGAGTCAGACACCATCCGGTGTAAAGCATCATGCTTTATCCCCCGAACATAACACAACTACCATCCTATGTAGGCAAAGAACCCCCGCTACGATCATAGTCAATGACCTAATTCGAAAGAACAACTGAACCCATACGCCAATAATGACATCAAACTCCAACATGTCCATAACTCGAAGGTCCACCGTGAGTAGAATCCTTGAGATTTCGAGCTCACAATCCCGACATATCTAATCAAACCTTACCCTAGTCCCTAGGGGAGAACTCACATGCAACGACTTTTCCAAGGTCTCAACCTCTAAGCCCAGTTCTTTCACACATAATGCAATAATGAATGAATGAGATGCACCAGAATCAAATAAAACTCTTGCCCATAAATATGAAAAAGAAAAATCTGTATCACCCACGGGTCTACTATCTTAGTCCTGCGGTAATGGTGCATTACTATCGCCCGAGTCCCCAAATCCGCCATGGACCCCGTCTCACCTCGACGAGGTCAGCCTCTTCAGCCCGCTCGCGGAAAATCGCTTATGTAGAACTCGAAGCCCGACATACATGTTCCTGTGACCTGGCAGGGAACAACCGGCGGTCCTGTCAATCCCACTGATGACTGGGACTGTGGTATCCTAAAATCCTAGGATCCTTGCCTTTGTAGGCAATCCCTCCTCATGTGTCCAGGCTGTTGGTAGAAGAAACAAAGCATTTGCCTTGTCTGGCTCGTGCTCCTACCCTAGCCTTGGCCCTAATAGCCCCGACCTTGACCATGGCTCTAATAGCCTCGACTCAATTTGGCTCCACAGTTTCTGCCCGGTCCTCAGTTCTCGGAAATGGGTCCTCCGCCGGCTTCGAACTTGAAGAAGGCCGACCTCCTTCCTCTACTAGTACCCGTATCTCGGACACTCAGATCACGATTCATCACATACACCCAACTAAGGCGCACCAGATCCCAGTAAGATATCCTGACTGCTCTATGATAGCCCCATCCTCAACCCCCACCTGGGCCGTATCCAGGCCACATAGTCATCTGCAAAACGGGCTAGCTTAGTAAACCTAGCCATGTACTTCAAGATCGCCATAAGCCCCCACCAGGTTCAGGAACTCGTGCCTTGACATGCTCGCGTACGCCGAAAGAACTCGGCTTGGAAGAGCTCTCTCTGAAATCTATCCAAGTCATTGCCTCCACATTCCTGGAGGTCTTCACCCAATCCCACCATATCAGGGATTCACCCGCTAGCTTAAAAGCCGTTAGCCTGATCCGTGTAGTAGTAGAGGTGATCTCCATGGCCTCCAATACCTCTCAACTGACCTAACCAATGGTCATTACCAATGGGTCCTCTCATCCCCCTGAATGCTCCGTGTGATGATGTGCTCTAAACCCTGCAGGTTACTCATTCCTCCCCGAATTCCGCCTACACTAAACTGATAATAGTATACGAGTAGCTCTGAGGACTTCCATAAAAGCCTCGTGGTTAAAAACAAAGCATGGTAATATAAATTTCATGGATCGACCTCAGGCCCCTGTCTGCAATTAAAAATCTACATCAGTTACACCAAATCAGATTTCTCAGGCTATAAGTCATTAAGGATTTACGATGTCAACACTATTAAATAGAAGTTCCCGAACACCTATGATCATGCTCTCTAACTCTAAGTAGTTTATTTGATATATATCAAATCATGTATAAATGCACACAACATGTTATACACCAAAGACACATAAAACACAATGCACGCAGCTGCTCTAATCCTATCCCAGGATCGCCTAGGTATACCTAAACTCGACACGAGTCATGATGCTCATATCGTACACACGCACGACCATGCCCAAACCCATGTCCTCGAGCCCTAGGTACTGCGGTACCCATGCTCGATACCGTCGTGACACCCCTATCTCAGGGGTCCCGTTGACAAAGTCACCTGCGGAAACCTGTGGATATCGGATGTCCTGATATCACACTCATTTGTCTCATATATTGAGACCCATTCCTGCATATTTAATTCACAAATATACAAAAATATATGATAGACTATTTAATCAACAGTCCATTTAACAATCCTTTTATACAACAAAATGTATACATATCTCTCGCTTCAAATATAATACATGACAAAAACAAAACAAAACAAAACAAAGCCTCATCCGGCTCTCATCCCGCATGCGGTCCCATATGAGGGTCAGCTCACCGAACCCCGTACCGAAAGGGCGTCCCACGACGGGGGCGAAAGCAGCCTAGTAGAGTAATGACTCCTACAAGTACTTACTCCCATTTAAGTGCACATGCAATGGTCAGACAACAAACACATCCAAGTAAAATGTCTACATGAATGTCATATGCCATGCATGAAATGTCATCATGCCCATATCCCGAGTCACCACCAACTCCCCTCACAGCATGCACATGCCAAGTGTGAAACCATCACCGTACGCTACTAATGACTCGTATCGAGCCCCCACGGCCCGCACTCCAACGCAAGTGCCAATGGGCAACTAATCCTGAGTCAATCCCGACTTCGATTATATAATAAACTAAGTTTATGTGATAAACATTGAACTGCGTCTTCTTTGGGCAATGTAACTTTTTGAATCACATCGCTGGGTCCCGGCCCATGTTCCGTGCTGTTTGAGGTTAGACGTCCTTCTTGTTCGACCAAAAACCGCCAAATATCGACCTTCCTCAAAACTGTCCCCGACTGATCCGAAAATGTTTCATGGCTAACTCACCTATTAGTTCCAACCACACAACCATTTATGGCTCTTAAATGAAAAGGAACCCGAGTAGGAGAAACCCACTTCTTAGAGCGCTGGGCACCAAATCCTTCCACTCTTAGTACCCATCAGAAGGCCTTGGTCGAAAGTGTAATCAACTTTACTTCCTGCCACACCCTACCGTCTGAACAATCGTAAAAAATGTGGAACAACTCTTTGTTTTTTCTTTCTCTCTCCTCTCCTCATGATCACTTCCCTCACTACCCATTTTTCCTCCTCCCTTTTCTTCCCTTGCTTGTTTCCTCTCTCTTTGCTCCATCCTCCTCCTTTTATTTCTTTCCAATTTCTCCTTTCCCATTTTCTTCTTTTCTTTCACTCATTCTTCTTTCTTTTCCAATTCTATTTCTCTTCTGTTTTCCCTTTTCATCTGATCACTACCATCAGAAGATCAAATCGTGGGAAGCTTCCCCCACCTTTGTTCTCGCCATTCGCCTTACCATGATTTTTCTCATTTTCTTTATTTTCTGTCTACTTATTGCATCATATAAGATGTAGCTAAATATAAGCCATGCATTTTGTTCGTGACCACATGGATTTTGCCAGGTTACCCAGATATTACACATGGTATCGCATGATCGCCATGTGTCATCCGACACCATATGCCTCGAAAAACGTGAAATTTCGATTATCTCGGAATCAACAAATTCGGCTGTGGTAGCTAGATTTCAAGAAGAAAATTCCAATGGTGAAGTCTGGTTTATCATCCGAGATCTAAAATTTGATATATTTATACTTATTCTACAAATATCATTTATATTTTTCGAAAAATGAAATTTTCCCGGGGTTTTAGAGTTTGTGTTCTTGGAATATCATAGAAAGCTTAGTTCTTTAGAAGTTTGAAAAATTATAGCTATGAAGTGGATTTGTTATCAGAGGAGCTTCATTTTTACTTTTTAATTTTGTTTTAGTTTTATTTCTATTTTATCAGATCCGGGCTACAGGAGGCCTAGGACTTGTTTCATTTCTAGCGCCCCCATGAAGAACATTTTTCCTTTTGAATCATGTAAAGAAACGCAACTCAATGTCTTTATTTTTTATTTTTGGCTTTTTGATTGGTTAGAGAGAAATTATAGGAAAAAAAAATTGCAGATTAAGGCAAATCAAAGAGGTTGCAAATTGATAGGAATGATGGCATTTTTATCAAAATAGTTTTGGGTTTAAGGAACACATGTAAATGTGCCACATAAGCCAAAAAATCATGTGAGAGGTGCCACATCAGCAATGTCAATGCCCCTGTTTGTCCATATGGTAACGTTGTTGATGGCAAAGTATCTTTGAGCTACGACAAATTTAGAGTATCGGACCCAAAATAGTTTAAGGGCCAAGTTAGACATAGGGCCAAACACCAAGGGTATTTTTGCACATTATCCTTTTTTTTTTAACTCTACCTTGAATTATTGGACAACCCAGATACTTGTTAATACCATTGAAAATCAGGATATTAAGAGCTTCCCCTAGCCATCTCTTCATAGCCCCTTGAATGTTATTTGAAAATTGAACTGAAGACTTATGAAAATTTACAAGTTGATCCGACATGGCATAAAAGTTATGTAAAATTTTATTAACGTTAGAGCAACCTTTTTGTGAGGCTTTGGCAAAAATGATACAATCGTGGGCGAACATAAGAAAAGGAATTCTAAGCCCATGATGATGAGTTTTTATCCTAGGTGATTTTAGGATTCTCTGAATGTCGAACTGATTCTCTACTCAGAAACTCAACACGGAGAATGAAAATATAGGAAGATAAAGGATCTTCTTGTCTTATACCTCTTGAAGGTCGAATTTTTCCTTCAAAGTTGCCATTTATTAAGAAGGAGTAAGAGACTGTAGAAATGCATTCCATAACCCATCCAATCCATTTGGAATGAAATCCTAATTTTGATAGAATTACCTTAATAAAATCTCATTCTAATCTATTATAGGCTTTCTCTATATCAAGTTTAACTGTCATGTATGTAGCCCATCTTCGCTTTTTCCTTCCTAAAAGAATGCATGATTTCATGGGTAAGCATGATATTATCATTAATAAGCATGCTAAGAGAAAAAGCCCCTTGTAAAGTGTAAAACCCTGAGAAAATCCTAATTTTTTGAAAAATGGTAAAATGGTAATTTCGATCAAAATCCGGAATTTTTCTAGATCTTGGCTGACAAAACGGACTTCACCGTTGGAATCGTCTCGCGAAATCTAGCTACCACGTCAGTCTCTCACCGAATTCGAGACAAACCTGAATTTTCAAGTTTTCAAGGCAACGGCGATAATATGACACTTGGAATATTTTGAGTGGATCAAGAGGTGCCATGTGTCATGTGCAGGATTAGTCAACATGAGCTCAAGTGTTGGGCCCACATGGACATGTGGCATCCCCTAATTGGATGGAAATCCAAAGTAGATGGATAAAAGAGGATAAGGAAATCCTATCAACCAATCAGGCCGACATATTAAGAAGAGTGAGTACTCTCCCATCAATTCACCCTCCCAACCGGATTTGGAGAAGGAAAAAGACAGGGAAAAAGAAAAAAAAAATAGATTTTAGAGAGAGAGTGTCCAACTTCTCTTCTAGGATTGCGATTGTGACCGTCTGGCTTCCGACTTCCAGGCAAGAAGGCAGAAGCTGCTCCACTCCGCAAGAGCTACGCTGCGGCATTGGTTTTGGGAGTTTCGACAAACTCCTAAGGTAGGGTTTTCCTACTTGATTCAATCCTTGTTTAAGAGCCTTGTTGGCATTCGATTCTGTATGAGGCCGTGAGCCGCTTGATCACCCCAAAACGGATCAGATGTTGAAAATTTCGAGACCCGTTTTGGACAATCTCGGACTGATCTCGGACTAAAAATGGTCCTTGTGTCCCTTGGTTGTGTGACAAATTGTGGTTAGAGAAATTGAGCCGAATAATGGTAGTTTCTGCCCTCCGGAGCGGACCGAATGCTAGAAAATTCCTGGGCGCTTTGACAACCTACATACGCTTGGAAACCGGGAGCAAAACGGGTCCCGCTTGTTTGATTGGGCCGAAAATGTCCATGTGTTATTTGCATGATATTGCTTAAGAGTGAATGACTTGGAGTGTGTGCGGAAATGAATCACACTGTTTACCTTTTTCTATATGATTCAAACCCTCAAATTAACATAGTTACAAAAGAGCCCACACTTCTCTCTTGATCCATGTCATTTTGATGTTTTCTTGATAAAATAATTTTCTTGCATGTTCATGATTTAAAGATAAGGGTCAAGTCTATGACACCGCAAGTACATGTCATACAAGTAGTAAAATCCGAATGTAAGTCCAGTATCATTCCCACGTAGATTGGTAAATCGAATTAAAGATCAACTACCCCAACTACTAAAATTTCATACTATTTGGACTAAGAACTCATAGTGAAAGTTTTATCTAAACAACAAAAATTAAAGATTCTATACTATTTAATATTATCAAACTAAGCTACACAAAAGTAAATGAATAAAAATAAATTGTATTTATAAAGATGGATTGAATCAGTTTCCTGTGAGAAACGATAACTATCAATGAAATACAATGAAACAGTCAATTCCAGCACGAAAGTACATTGCTCTGTTCTATGTATGGATCTGGTTTTGTCCAAGATTTCCTAATTGTTGGAATCACTCCTTCCATATTCACTCGGTGTATATCCTTGCTTCTCTCGCATTGATCCAACCAAATCTACCAGACTCCAAATTCCTCTCTTCAAGATCCTGGGTATTTTTCTCTCTCTCAATACTTCACACCCATTTCCTATTGACGGCAGAACTTTAGCTTTTCCTTCTCAGGATTTTCGCAAAGCTTCTACCACTTAATTGGTGGCTCAACCTCCAGATTTATGGGTTCGTCCCTTTCCCTTGATTAGATCTAAGCTAACACGAGGTTAGGAACTTACCTTTAGATTAAGGTGAACTCTCTGATTATTTATATTGTTGCACACTCTCTTAATCTTCAGTTCATGAGCGAACGGAGAGACGTATCAAAATGAACTCATAGCTCAAAGAATAATGGTAGTCTACATACCTTAAAAGAATATTCTCAAATTTCCTCGTAACTCCGTCTCCGTGTCACTCGCAGGGCATCCTCGATATCATCGCAGCACATCTTCTCAATCAGATTTTGACACTATTGGAACTTATTAATTCAAAACGACACTAATGGTGTAAAACCAATCCAAATAGTTTCATGATTAAAGAAAGATCTGTGAACTAAATGTAAATCAAATCTAATAGAATATGCCCACATCATATCGTTAATAAGAAATGGAGTACCACTACAACCACTTAATTGTAATAAACCAGAAGAAATGAATTCCGTAAATTTGTCTAGATTTCATAAATTTTCGTGCAATTTTTCTAAGAAAATAATAGAAATAAATCCACTTACCTGCCTCTCGCACAAATTTCATTGATTCTAAACTAAAAGAAATAAACTAAAAATAAAAAAATAAAAAATCTATTCAAACTATACACTAAGTCTCTCTCCTTCCTTTCTCGAATAGTGAAGACGGAAAAACTACTTTACTATTCTAAAGTTGTCTATTTATATCAGAAAATAAATCGAATCCCCAAAAAAAAAACTGTGGATTTCCCAAAGAAAAGCCCCAAATATCATCCTATGTCGCGACTGAAACATTGTCTGGTTATGATTCTCTTGATTGCTCGTGAATCAAAGGTAATCTCGTTTCGCGCTTGTCTTGTAAATCGTTTTGATCAATGGTCGCGACATATCGCTTGTAGTCGGACCTCATTTGTTCAAAGGTTTCTTCGCTGTTGATGTTGCGACTCACGCGATGTCGCCGACCTCTTTCGTTTTCTTCTTCCCACTTCGAAGCAAGTACATCATTTAGGCTGCGACCACCTTCGCTTGTATGATGATCAGCGTTGTGTAATTTGATTTCTTGGTCGCGATTATGTTGGTGGTCTTCAGCCATAGGTTTCGATTTTACGTCAACTTCTTTTTGTCGCCTACTTTCTTCTGGTCACAATCCTACCATAAACCAATTTCCTTCCCACCTTGACTCCAGGTCGCAATTCTTTGTCATTCACTGATCTTTCTCCAGTCACCAAACTATGATCATGACATCAGTTGTGATCCAGATCATTAAACAATTTAACTGAAATATCATCGGCACTTTCACTCCCGCTTTCATGTCGCTACCTAAACAAAGATGTCGCAGAACTGGTATCAAACTTCATTAAAAAAAACTACTTGCAACTTCTTTTTACTCTGTGAAGACCTCTCACGCTTTAATCGACGGATCCACGTCGCGACACTCCGAGTGATGTCACGACCTCAAATAGTTTATTATAATAGCACGATCGTGAGGGAAAATGCCATGCATGATTTCTTCTCTTTCGATATTTCCTAGTCCCGACCACATTTCTGTCTCAACTTCAAGTCACGACTTCACTTGTTTAGACTTCTATTTCTTCCTCAAAGCATGAAATCGGGTGATGTCGTGACTGAACCTGACCGACAACTAGGCTTCCCCGCTTTACCCCGGCTGGGCCATGGTTTCAATTCTCGCGCTTTTGTAAGTTGGTCTCTTCTGGTTTATGCTAAAATTTTAGCTTTTGGTGTATTTTCCTGCAAAATGAGATTTGAGTAAAAGATCCAAATTTATGCAAATAAATCAACATTTAACTCGTAATATACTCAGAAAAATGGATTAAAAATCTAATAAGTTTTTGGACTCATCATTAATGCATATAATTTAATGTGTTAACATGATGTTTGAATTATATAAAATATAATTGTGTGTTAGTATTGAATTTGAATTATTAGTAAACATGTGATGACTGGTAAAAGATATGAATGAATAACATGTATGATGATTATGGATAAATTCGTTAGTATATGCATGATTGATATATCGGCTACGTGTTGTATGAAAATGGCATAATGCATTTTTACGCATCGGGAAACCCAAAAACAATAGGGTGTGAGCAAGTATTACGAAAGTTAAAATTAAAAAGGGAAAATGTGGTTGTTAAAGTAATTTCAAGGAAGATTTTATGAAGAATTGCCTTGGAGAGTTGTCCAACACTCATCTCGAGGCAAAAACCCATGATCAAGCTCTGAGAATTACCCAAGAATTTAATTCCTCGTAGGTTTGTCCAATAGATTTTACCGAAACTCCTGTGAGTATGTTTTTGAGAACAAAAATCTTGTTTGAAAACAGTGCCTTTCTCACATCAGCTTAGGCATGTGAGGAGCCGAGGGCTCGAGAAGCTGGAAAGGGTGAGTCACATTCTCATCCATTTCATGTAGACATTTGAGTAGGAACATATATGTTTTATTTTGAACAAGGTTTGGTTGCCATTACATGCGCACTTAAAGGGTTAGTTCCATGTAGAGATTATCACCACCGGGCATCGCTTCACCTCGTCATGAAAATTATTTCCTGTGTACCAAAGGTTCAATTCGGGATGGACATCCGAGGTCTTAGAGACAAAGAATGGCCATATATGATTGTTATATTGAAAGACTAAAGAGCACTAGCTTTGGATAATTGTAAATTAACTCATTTCAGATAAAATATACATTCATAGTATGGATGTATAATAATGTGGCCATTTTACTAATGTAGTTAGTTTCATGATACATGTATTCCGCAGTTGACGATAGTCAATCTGACCCCGGATTTGGGGCGCTACATAAAGCGGATATAAATTTATCAGATGTTTTAATTTTATGAATAAACATTTAGCTATAATTTTATAACAAATATTACAAAGACTAATAGGTCTAAAATGATTTGTTGATTCTGGGTTATCTAATTTAGGAATCAGCGTGATGTACATCTTGTTTATCTCTTTGAGCAAATGTCCATTATTAAAGAAAGCTCTAACCATTTTACAAACCGATTTACCAACTCTTTTTCCAAGATGATATGTAAAGCTTAGCTTGGAGACCATCTGACCACTAAGCTGGTTAGATGAGGAACTAATAACTTTGTCATATCATCAAAATCCCACTGATAGATCTCGTACTAACAATCTCCCCATTTTTTATGATGACAAACCTTATTATCTGTTATGATACCCCTAAACCAATAGTCTAAAATATGACGGATAATGCACAATCTTATAATAATCGATTTTCTTTAATTAGTCCAACCTACGGCTTAATCCAGAATAATCCTACATTCGAGGGTTTCATATCCGCGCGACCGGTCGACCGGTTGGGCTCGTCATACGTCACTACGTAATCTACTTAAAAATTTATTTTTTAAAAAATCAATATGATTGGCCACCAAAATTTTAATTTTTCTAAAAATTATGTTTTAAAAAACTTCCTTCTTCTCCGTCGTGGTCTTCTTCAAGTCATCGTCTTGGTCTTCTTCAGGTCGTCGTCCTGGTTTTTTGACAACCATTTATGCTCTCTTTTTTGGATTCATTTGTTTGTTTGTTTTGTTTTTTTTTTATTATGTTTCGTTGTAAATGGTCTTTTCTAGATAAATCATTTGAGATCTTTGCTTGGTTTCTGTAAAGAAAATATCAAAATTTCTAGCAATCCAAACAAAACTCCAAAAACTTCAGATTTTCTTAAATTGCAGATTTTCTAGCAATCCAAAATTTACAGATTTTCAAAACATCACAATCAAAACTCCACCAAAACTCATAATTTCAAAACAAACAACCAAAGAAAATATCATAATCAGTAAGGGAATAGAAAATTGATAAACTGAGACAGAACATAAAGAAAAAAATCACGAAAAAGAACATGAAAGTGAAGATGAAACAAGGCAACAAAAACAAAAATCTTCACAGAGAATTTTCGATTTTAAACTCTAGAAAATAAGGCCGAAGATTTAAAATAGAAAATTTTTTGCAAAGTGACGGGGAGGAAGAAGGTGTACAGAGCAATCTAAGAGGGAGGGAGAGGGAAGGTTGATAAAATTCGCTTTTTAAAAAGAATAAAAATACGAATAAATTAAAGGAAAATATATATATATAGTGGATAAAATAGGAGGATCAAATTACTTTAAAAAATAAAATTATAGGACTAATTGGGGATAATGACATGCGGTCACATTAGATTATTTTAACTTTTTACCTCGATCATTGTCGCCTTAATCATTAAGACAAATTTAGACTCCCATAAACGCGAGATTATTCCTGGGGCTAATGAGAGGCTGTGATTTACTCAGTTAAGATCATCAACCATGGATTATGCCTGTCAATTACCCCTAAAAATAATTGCATAATACAACTTTTAATCAATTCAAACATATGGAAGTATCATTCAACATATAAGACAAGCATCAAGGAATGATGTAAAAATTATAAATGTATCATTCTCTTTTAGCACATAACTCCTAGATATATATTGTATTTGATCAAGCTCTTGGAAGTGAAGTTCACTGAAATCAAAGAACCAAGATTTTAAATCCAAAATGACAAGTAACCAATACTCCAAGATCAAGCATAAAGTGAAGATTTTGTAAGCTTAGGAATCTATGTAAGATGAATACATTGGTGCACTTTAGGGTATATCATCTTTTACATGCATATTCTTCATAACTCAGTTTTTGTGTCTAAATTAAATATATTTTTGAAAACTCAAATATGAGCATCAAATATTAGACATTTAAAGTTTAAAATATGTTCAAAAGTGTTTTCTAAGGTTTGAAATTGATTTGGAATGAAAAGAACTTAAAGTGACAATTTCCAAGGCCTTTTCGGTATTCTTCGCATACTTTGTGATTTTTACTCCATTTGACTTTAAATTGATTTAATATTTTAAAACTCATGTTTAATCATCAAATCTTAGTTATTTAGAGTTTAAAATGTGCTTAAAAGAGTTATTTAAAGTTAGAAACTGATTTGGAGTGAAAATGAGTTGAAAAGGACCTAAAAACGACTTTTTCTGACAAACAATTGGTTGAGCTATCCAAGTCATCCGGCTATCAACTGCCGACCGATTGGTCAATAGGTTGATCGTCGGGTCTTCCGTCGGGTTCAAGCAAATTGATCGGTTTAGTCCATCGGGTTGACTGGTTGCAACTGGTCGAGTGTAATGGACTCATAGGTCTAAAATGTATGTTTTTCATTTTTATGAACCAGTAGAGCAAATGGTCTTCCGGTTGGTAAACTGGTCGAGTAAACGATCATCTCAATAGTCACCTGCAATGCATTTAATGCATAATAACAAGTTTATTAATGGAACCAGTCACCTGGTTGGGTACAGAATGCTACCTGAGTTTTCACCCCTATAAATTCTTAGTTGGGGATCATTTATAGCCTCGACTTGTTGTGATTTATTCTCCCTCAACCACTCATTTCTCTTACTATTTAATTCTCAATCTCATTTCTTGGTGCATTCAATTCTCATTTTCATATCCTAGAGTGCACATATGATTTCATCATAGCTTGAGTTATATTTGTTCAATCTTGTGAACTAGAGGGATTGTCTCATTGTGCTTACAAGTGAAAGCTTCAGGTGTGCATAGCTTGAAGGATTTGTGAAGTGCTAATTGGAGTCAAAATCCAAGTGCAAAAGGAAGAAGCTCGGGTTAGAGCTTGAAACTAGTAGAAACCTTACCTGTTTAACGTTGAGGAGAAGTGGACATGGGCAAGGGTAGGCCAAACCACTGTATATCTAGAGTTTGATTTCTCTACTCTATATTTCTTTATTTAATGTTTTGTAGCAATTGTATTTTTAAGAATGATGGGGTATGCTTTGAGAAAACCACCAATTCTCGTTACTTTGTAAGTGATAGTTCTATACATGTTTTTATACGATGACCATTTATCAATCATATGCTTTTATGATGTTTTTAATGACTCTAATGCTTAATTTTATCATCTTATGGTTTCCCAGGGGTACATTTCTAAGCAAAGAGAGCATAACAAGGGTCAAAAAGATGAATTTTTGATCGTACTCATGACCTCCCATGGTTTCAGAACAGATATGGATTGACGGCACTGCTTTTCAAATAAGTCTAAAGTCAACCACCGGAAATAACGAAAAGATATGACCTCATGAAGTAAAGCGGAGGATTTTCCAAACACCACATGCAAAGGCCCTCAAAGTTTGTGCATTTTCGCATTCTTAATGGCCTATAAGACTCTGAATGACTTCAAGATTAATATGGATCAATTCTACACTTCAAGAGCTTTCCAACGGTACTAAGAACACCAAATTTGGAGTCTGGACGAGAAAGTTATGGCCTCGTGAAGTGTGGTCACGACCACAACATTTCATAGTCGTGACCACAACCTATTTTCCTACAAAAACTGTGTTTTATACATGCAGCATAATCAACTTTCATTCTAAGACTTAAATTTAGTGTCAATTTTTTCCAATTAGACACTCATCAAATACTGTGGTCCACCCAATCTTACAACTATATATTTCTAAGAATAAAATTAGATTTGAGAAGTTATTCCAAAATCACATCTAGGTACATCCTCAACAAGATAAGTATTAAAAAAATTATTCCATTGAACAACCCAACAACATCGTACAATGCATCAAAAATATGGTCTTAAAAACTTAGATTCATGATAACCCAACATCAATCTTCATAAACATAAGAAGACTCTCATGATGCAAAGCAAGAACATAAACACCATGAACTAGGACATGGAGAAGAGAGCTTTATCAGAAAGGAACAAGTAGATATAAAATAATACGCCTTATGCGCGCGCAGCACGCCACTCTAAGACATAGAAAGTGGCAAGAGGATTGCCCATTGGATGATAGTTAATTATCGACTTAAAGGTTGGCTTAGGGCTCCATTTGATGATGGAAAATCTAGTAGACTAAATTGATCTGGGTTAGGCATATCAACTACAATGATCTTAAGACTAAAATTCAGGTGTAGAGTTTTCCACTGAATCAAGCCTATGATTTTCACTTAATCATCAATTACTGTTTCATTTCATTATGTCAGATGGATTCACTAATGTAATTTGTGAATCTCTCTCGATAATCATAACTTAGCCAAGGATTTAGAGATGTAGATCTTACCAATCCCAAAACCCTAGAGTGCAATACACTTAAGAAACCCCATTACACCTAATTTCATTTATATCTCTATCTCATGATAATTAAATGATAATTCATTCTTTCGTTTCAATTCAATTCACTTCGTGTCTTGAATTTGAATCCACATCATGCAAGAATGAAGACTCCTACATAAATTAAGACAAATCTTAACTACTCAACGCATATATGAAAACAAAACATAAGTCAATTGAAATTGATAGAGATTTATACAAATGAGTCTTAAATTACATCTAGCTGTGACACCCCAAAACCCGGGGGTCCCGTTGACCACCGTCAACCTGTGGAAACCTGTGTGTCTCATATCATGAGACCCGAACATGAGTAAAAATGGCCACGTCGGGCCCATACATCCATACTCACAAAGAATAATCAACTATATTAGAATAGTTTCAAGAGTTAGTTACACTCCTATACAACATGTACCTGTTAGAAGGTTTCATACATGTTCTACAAACATAAATAACCAAAGCCACATGTCGGCTTTCTTCTCAAAAGCGGCCTCTAGTGAGTGTCATCTTCCTTAATACTCCCTATACCTAAAAGGGGGATCCCACGACGGGGTGAGCAATGCCCAGTAGTGATAATCTCCTACATGGATTACTCCCCACCTAAGTGCACATGCAATGGCAAACACACACATTCAAGTGAATTCATGATTCCTCATACCTAAATGTCATATGATAGGATGAGAGCTGAGACTCACCTTTCCACTTCTTGAGTCTTTGTTCACTTTCTATGTATGCCTGCCAAGTGTGAGAAACACTGTTTTAAAACAAAAAGGTTTTTGTTCTTGAAAACATAATACCAATTTTTTGATAAAATTCTGCCGGATAATGTCTAAGGTGGAATCATAGATAATCCTCCGAATAGTCATGGGTCAATCCTCAAAGATGAACCGGTTACAACTCTGGGCAATTTTCTGGAAAATCTTCCCATCAAATTCATTTGGTAACCATGTCTTCATGTCATGCACCTATACCTACTGCTCTAGTTACTCTGATGCATATGAAATGTAATATACTATCGATACAATACATGTTATATATCATAATGAAGGTATGTGGCTAACAGTACTAGTACTAGCAACACGTTATTCATTCGTGAAGAATAACACTAACAATTAGCTCACATAGTTAAGAACAATTTGGTAGTCCATCTGACTTACCCAAAGAATTCACAAATAAAGTAAATACATAATGATACAAGGTCACATGAATATCTAAGATCCACTGGCCTCGAGTCATTCCATGCACCACCTAGGATTTCTCACCATCCCACCTGATCAAAACATGGCCATCCAGCCTAGAGAGATCCCCATCCATTCAAACGACTTCAGCTTCAGCACAGCAAGTAAGAGAAAACCTCTGTTCCTTGAGTTGTTGAACTCCACAAAAACCGCATCTACGCTGCAGCCCCTTGCCGTGACCAACTTCATTATCACGAAGTCATAGATCCGACGTTTAAATCTAGAGAGAAGTGAGAGCTTCTCACTCTAAACTCTCTTTCTCACTCTCTTTCTGGGCTTCTCTTTTCTCTCTCATTCCTCCCAAACTCGGTCAAGATAAATAACTGGCCCTTCACTTGCCAAGTGTCAAGCTCCCATTGGCTCTTAGATTACCTCCTCATCCCCTTATCCACTACCATGATTTTTCACCTACAGATATTGCCACATGTCTCATCCCTATTTGAGTCATGTTGATCATTCTAGACACACATATGTGGCACCTCTGAGCCACTCACAATGTGCCAGATGTCCCATCACCTCATGCCTCGAAAAATCGTGAAATTCAACGCCTTTGGAATTTAACAATGACACAGAAGTAGATTCTTCAAGACGATTCCCAGAGTGAAGTCCATTTCACTATCTGAGACTAGAAAATTTGACTTGAACAATGATCAAGCTTCAATTTTTCAAAATTGAACTTTCTGCTTACATCAGAAGCTCCAGAAAATTAATTAAAAACATAACTGGAAAGGAATTAACTATGAAAAGAGAGAAAAATGTAGAAGGGGAGTGAGAGAGAATAAATAAATGGAGTGAAAGCCTCTTCTCATCCTTCCATCATCTTCTTCTTCCTCTTCAAGAAAGCTTCTTCTCTTCCAAGAACAATTCCCTAGGGTGTTTTCACCCAAATGACTCAAAATCGCTTTTCTAATACTCCTAGAGTGTTCTCTTTTTATAAGCTTCTTGAGAATGGACTGAAAATGGGCTAAACCGATGTCGACCACAAATCGCCATGTGGTCAATCAGACACGTGGTTCCCATCATGCACTTACATTGGCGCAAAACACAATGGCCGCAAAGCAACAATCAATCGACCGGGCCGAGCCCAAATGGTCACCTGGGCTCACTCCGATAACGAAGAGCTTCGTACACGAGTCACAGTGGTCGGTTCACGCCTGAAGAGCGCTAACGGATCGGCTTGTTTAGTTTCATGACAGCAATCGCGATCGCAGAATCCTGCATAACTTCTTCGTTCCTTGTCCAAATTGCTTGATACTTGTCCTGTTTTCTTCCATTTCTCCCAAGGGATGTCCTACACCAAAAAGATAAGCATTTAGAACATTAGAACATTTATTTCTAACTACAAGCTACAAAAAAAACATAAAAACATAAGGATAAATGAGTAAATTTAATACTCAATACACCCCAAACTTAAATCTTTGCTTGTCTCCAAATAAGGAAACACAAACATAAAAACAAACACTAAGATAGATATGAGTATGAGTATGGTGCTAGTACAAGTTAAGAGAAAGCATGGAAAAGTTCTAAGAAAAACATAAAAGAAGGAAAAACGAGATCCCAAAACATTTATGATCTCTAAAGGACAAGGCATCTAAAGGCATGGTGATCAAAGCAATTCCACTCTAAGTTCAATAAACTTTCCTAAAGTAACTCAAGAAAATGATGTTTTAGGTCTCAAATATATACAATGATTCTCAAAGATCAGAACCAAACTCAATTCACACTTTGAAAGAAAATGAACTAAAACAGTCGAGAACACTTGGTCACAAATGATAACTAGGTAGTAGATGCAAAGCTAAAGAGTACTAGAAGAGTGTCCATGTAGTGGGGATCCATTGGCGACTCCCCACCAGTTGATTAAGGGCACTGGGCATTAAGTTTCGTTCAAACTTCACCCCAAACAATCAACTAGCTTGTGAGTAAACTCACTTATTTATTTCTTTTTGACATTTTTTCTTTTTCTTTTTCATTTTCTTTTTTTTCATTATTTTTCTATTTTTTTTCTTTCTTTTTCTCTTATTCTTTTATTTTGTTGGTTCACATTGGCAATCCTCTTTATTGAGGTGTCCCACCACTATAGAAGCAAGGTCTTTCAAGATAAGTTCATTTTGAGAAAAGAGGTTGGAATCAAAGTGTGTATAAATAAGACCTAGTGTGCGTGTTTAAGAGTTCCATTAAGAAATGATTTCTTAAGAAACAAGGGGGCTATTCAAGCCAAGTCTCCCAAAACCAAAGGATACACTAAAGTCCTAGATCAAATAAATGCAAAGGTATCCCAAATTTTGACTAAGAAAAACAATATGAGCACATGACCAAAACATTCTCAAACCATTACTAGGCACCAACCCAACTCATATGAGACACAAAACAAAAACAAAAGAAAGAAAGAAAAACACATGAAAATAACAACCAAAGAATTGAAAATAAATAACTAAAAAGGTAAGAGGATACAAAAGTTGGATTTTTCATCTCTTGAATTCAATTCCCAAACTTGAATTGGAATATTAACTCAATGGAACACAAAATCAAGAATGGATAATGAGTACTCGAGGATAATCAAGGCCTCCCAAGTAGCCTAATGAGTATGGCTTGCTTATATGAAATGCAAGCTGTGCCTTTTCTCCATAAAGCTTGAAATGTGCAAATGAATGCTAACTTGGCAAACTAAGAGACACAAAGGTGTTCGAGTGACTAGGCCTTAGTTCCAATGAAGCTTGAAAATAGGAAGAATATACTTTAACTTAAGTAAGGGAGGATGCCGAAATTGATTTTCTTGTTCAAATTTGTGTTCTTTTAAGCCTCTAAGATGGTATAAACTCTACTTTTCGTAGATTCTCACCTCCATGAGCTGCACTTCGGGTCTCCAAAACTTGAAAATTAACACTAAAACAAGGAAAACAAGATCAAGCACGGCAAATCTATTCAAAAGAACCCAGTGTGATCTAAAAAAAAATATATAGAAAAGGAAACTTATGGATCTTAGGTAAGAAGCTGCTCCGTTTTTCAAGTCCAGCTTGACTCTACCAACTACGGATTGGTTGGTGATTCTTACCTCCATCCTTCTCTAAAAGGCGATAATTGTGCTCAATTAACAACTTGAACACCTTGTCTTGAATTGATTTGATCGTTTTGTCCGCAATGAAGGCTTCCTTGATCTCATGAAATGAGACTATGGGCTCTTCCACCTCCAAAATGTATGGTATGTCTTCACTTGGCAACTTCTCTTGCACAAATGCCCAAGAAGTCATCTCCGTAATTGTTTCAACTTCTTCATTCTTCTCTTCCAATTCCGTAGAAATTGACTCCTCTTCATTCTTCACTTGCTCAACTAACCCTTCATCACCCTCTTCAACTTCCTTTACTTCATTTAGCTCTTCAACTCATTCCTCCACTCATAAAGGTGATATCCCCATGATTTTCCATCTAATCACCTTCTGGATTCACTCAATCAAGGCTTAAGCAAATTTTTTTGTTATTCTGTAAGAGTACTAATGGGCTTTTTTGTATCATCCATAAATCAGGTATAGGCACTAGCAATCTTCGCTATACGTAGATTTTCTCCTTATGGAGGTTGGCTTCTCTCATCCATGAATTAAGTATAAGCATTAGCCATATATAGGGTGTGTGTGTTGGCCATCTCTCCTATACTTAGTGTTTCCTCTTATGGAAGTTGGGGTGGATGATCTTGTGCAAATGGATCCTCATTTGACAATCTATGCTCATATGAGGCCCATTACAATACCTACACACGGTAGGGTATACTTGAACATCATTAGCCCTAAACTCATCATTATGAAGTTGGATACTTTGAAGTTGGTTCAATTGATCCATCAAATTGGCAAGAGTAGCTTGAGTCACGAATTAGTGAAAACATCCATGCACCTAGTTATGCTCCTACAAAAAAAAAAAAAAAAAAAAAAACCAAATCCAAAGTAAAATAGAAAAAGAAAATAAACAAGACTAACTATATCCAAAGTAGAGTAAAACTATTTCGAATCAATATTAATAAAAAACATAATCCTTGGCAACGACGCCAAAAACTTGATAGGCGCGAATACGTGTATATAAAATAATACGCCTATGAGCACAAGTGCATGTGTCGCCTCAAGTAATATAGAAAGTAAGAGTATCGTCCCACGAAGATTGGCCTATTAATTACCAACTCTAGTTTAGCTAGGCTCTATTCGATGATGGAAAATTTGTGGAAAGACTCAAATTATAACTAAGCTAGTATGCACTTCAAACTATAGCCGTGACACAAGACTAAAATCCTTAGGGTATAGATTTCACCAATCCAAGCCTATATGAACCTCTTAACCCAATCAATTAATGTTCATTTCATTATGTTGATGGCGATTTTACTAATGTAATTGTGAATCTCTCTCTCACAATCTACCCCTAGGATTTAGGTATTTTGCATCTCTACTCAACCCCAAAACCCTAGTAATGCAATACACTCAAGAAAACCCTCTAATACCACACCTAATTTCATTTATATCTCTATCTCATGATAATTCATTCTGTCTAATTCAATTCTCACTTCTCAGTTCAGAATTGAACCACACATCATACAAGCATAGGCCAATCACCCACATGAATTAAGATCAAAACGAACTACTCAACACACATATGAAAATAAAACATAAATCAACTGAAATTAAGAGAGATTCATACAAATAAGTCTTGATTACATCTAAGCCCTAAAGAAAATCCAATCTGAAATGTAATTGGAAAATGAATATAACAATGAAAAGAAAATGTAGGATAGAGGGAGAGAATAAACGGATTGGAGTGAAAGTCCCTTCTCATCCTTCCATCTTCTGCTTTTTCCTCTTCAAGAAAGCTTCCATCTTCTCACCCAAAATGGACTCCCAAAATCGTTCTCCTAATACCTTAGATCGTGTTCTCTTTTATAGGTTTCTTGAGAATAGGCAAAAAATGGGCTAAAACTAATGTTAGGCCAAAAATTGTCGCGTGGTCGTGACCATAGATGTTCTGTGGTTGCGACCACACTCGATATGCAAAACACAAAGGGTCAGTGCCACCCAATCGATAGACTAGTTGGAGCCCAAACCGTTGACTCCGTTCGCTGCGGATGCTTATCAAGAATTTTGTGGGTTGCTAACCATGAGTTGTTGTGGTCACGACAAATACCTTGCTGAATGTACGCCTCTTTCCAATTTATAGCCATGGCCACGATCATGAATAGCTATGGTCATGACCATGGATTAAATCAGATAACTTCTTCGCTCCTTTGTCCAAATTGCTTGATTATTGTCTCGTTTTCTTTCCATTTCTCCCAAGGGATGTCCTACACCAAAAATATGGGGCATTTATAATATTATAAATACTTTATTTAACTGTAAGACATAAAATAACATAAACCATAAGGATAAATCAAGATATTTTAATACTCATCACACTCCCAAAGCAAGTGTTTAACCAAACCGTAGACCAGATTCTGAATTTTGCCAAGATCCAAGCTTCCAACACTGTGTGGTTGGAAAGATCGTGATTCTTGAGCCCCCTTTGCTTTGGAACCCCTCTAGAAAAATAACATCGCATCTCAGCTAAACCTCGCACACAAAAAGTAAAAAAATAGATTGTCTATGGACATCAACACAAATTTTTATCAAATCTAGGAGGACATTGTGATCCCCAACTAAAAACTGAAAAATCCAGTATTCATCAAACCAAATGAGCTTTATTGTACCAAAAAATGGAGTAATAAATGCAAAGAAAACCCTTTCTAAAGACTCAATTTTTCCGTCGATGATCCATAACCACGAGAGAAACCCATTGAAACTCTTGAACAAAGTTTTTCCGAAGATGATCTTCTATCCCTTTAGATTTGATTTTACAGTAAAAGATGACATCTTCGTCACTATTGGAAAGCCCTAGATACCATTTTCTCTCTCTACGAGTTAAAAGAGAAGCTCTTATATTAGAACCCCATCTATGGCCATTCTATTTGTAGAATCAAGAATGTAATGTCTTTGTTGTTGAATGGTTGGAAATTCTGTTACAAATTTGATTCTCATCGGCTCTCTACAACTTGGAAAAACCCCTTTGTTCGCATTCCCTCTCTCATTGTTCTAGGTTGGTAGTCCACCCAAGAGGGAAGAAGATGGCAAAGACTCAAAACATACTTATCGTGGTCAAATATGAAGCAGAAATAATGTCAATTTGTAGCTTAGTGTTTAGTGTGTAAAACCCGTGAAAATTTTAATTTTAAATTTTTCAAAAAAAAAAGAAAAAAGAAAGGGGGCAAAACGGTAATTTATCGAAATAGTCCGGAGAAAAGTTGGGATTTTTCTAGATCTCTGATTTAATAAAATAGAATCGCACTGGGGCTGGAATCGTTCCTGAAATCTAGCTACTATGTCGTTCTCACACCCGTAGATAGCCTGAATTTCACGTATTTCGAGGCAACGAGTGTCTGGTGACACATGGCGAGCCATGTGGATGACACATGGCAAGCCATGTGTCACAATGCATGGAAAAGGCATGCATGTGTGACACATGGAAAGCCATGTGTGTGACACATGTCATGCCATGTGTGACACATGGCATGCCATGTGTGTGACGCATGGCATGTCAACATGCATGGCACACATCAAGGCTAAATATGGGCATCACCCAATTCCAGGCGCCACTATGGGAGCAAGGAGAAGCGATGAGGCGGAAAAGAGAAAATGAGGAGAGGAAAAGAGAAAGTGGAGGAAAGGAAAGGAGAAAGGGAGGCAAGAAAGAAAGAAAGAAGAGTAAGAGATGAATGAGGCGGATAAGAGAGGAAAAAGAAAGTATAAAAGGAAGGAGGTTGCATGCTGAGCGTATCTGCATTTAAAGAACCTTAATCGCGCTTACAAGAGGTAAAGCTCCTCCTACTGCTATTTTACGCCTAGGGGGTCGCGGTAATGGCCTACGGGTTTCGCCTCCCGGGCTTTTCGGGCGACTTGTATGTCGGGGTGGGTGGTTTGTTTTTGATCGTGTGATGGTCAAAGCACCGCCTACGTGGGTTTCGGGGCTAGCCATGCCCGAGACAGAGCATAGGTACACGAGTGCCTGGGGCTTGAGGGACTTGGGCTTATGCCATGGTCATTAAGGTATAAGAGCATCACAACTTTTTACATAACTCAAAGGTCGGAGTCGGGGTTAGAATTACTCTAGTGTTTGATATCCGTGATCATAGTTTTTATCAAGGTCTAGGTAGGAGGTTACCAGAACCCACAGATGGGGATTAGATCACAAGATGCATCAGTGGGTGTTTTCTTATGTATGCTTGGATTGTATGTGCGTGATTGTGTGTTACAAATTACGTGAATTATATATGTGGTAGGATGTAAATAGGAAATGCGAACACTAGGGTTGAGAAACGTAACCTTAGGAGTTCGAGAAACGAATGGATGGTTCGATATTAGGTCTATTATTGGTTGGCATGTGCGCTAATAGTAGACATGAAAATGATTCTAAACTTCATTGGCTCGACTTATGTAGATGGCAAGTAGAGGAAGGGGCTGTAGGTTGAGACTAGATCGTGAGTTATCGATGTGCACACCTCCTCCTAGGATCAAGGCGCAGAATTGATCGATAGGTTTCGGGATGAGTTAGAGATCTCCCTGATTCTTACTCATCGTGGACCTTCTGGTCGGACATGTTGCAGTTCAAGGTCATCTTCAGATGGACCGGTTGATGGCACATCGAGTTGTCATAGATTGTGATCGTATGAGAGTTACTCGCCACACACCAGATTCTGATTTAAAGAAATATAGTCATGACGAGGTGTTTCACCATTGTGTAAGATTCACGACGGCGAGCAAATGACGAGTCAAGGGGGCTAGCCTTACCCTGCAGGACGAGCAGATGATATGAGTCTACCTCTGGGTAGTCAAGTAGCACGAGGATGTTTTTTCTGATGAGTTACCGGGATTACCTCCACCGAGGGATGTAGACTTCCGCATTGAGTTGTATCCTGGTACGTCACCCATTTCTATGACTCCGCATAGGATGGCGCCGGTTGAGTTGTAGGAGCTCAAGGTCCAGATACAGGAGTTATTGGGCAAGGGTTTCATTAGACCTAGCACTTTACCATGGGGCGCTTCGATTCTATTTGCGAAGAAGAAGGATAAGACCCTTTGACTATGCATCGATTACAGATAGTTGAACAGGGTTACAATCAAGAATCGGTATCCATTACCGAGGATTGATGACTTGTTTGATCATTCAGGAGCTGAGTCTACTCCAAGATGTATCTTCAAGACCATAGCCACTGGGCTGAGAGCAGGGAGGCGCATCCTTAAGACAAATAGCTCAAGATGCTGGGTGATGGGCACTTTCTGAGTTACGATGATGCCTTAGGATCGATGAATGCATCTACGGCATTCATGGACCCTGCGAATGTGGTGTTCCAACTTTATTTAGATCAATTTGTGGCGGTTTTGTCGATGACATCCCGATCTACTCCCCACCGGAGGTGGATCATGAGGATCACTTGAACCATATCAGCTTTTAAGGGATCATCGGGCCAGCCAAGTTCGCAGCGCGAGTTTGGCTTACTGAGGTGGGTTTCTTGGGACATGTGGTGTCAACTTCAGGCGTGTCAGTGGACCCGGGAAAGGTTAAGGCTATGATGAGTTGGGAGCAGATCGGGGTCCGCCTTCGAGATACGTGAGTTTCGATCGCTGGCATTACAAGAGGTTTATTTCTCCCAACTAGTATCGCCTATGACAAGATTGACCTGGAAGGAGGTCAAGTTTGTATGGGATGACTCCATGTGGAGTAAGCTGCTCCAGAATTAAAAGGAGGCTTACTAAATTCTATTCTAATAGTCCCGTAAAGGGGGGATGAGAGGTACACAAAGGTAATCGGTGTGATGCTCGATGACTACATCATGTTCTCGATGTAGTCCGGAGTGTTGTGGCTTATGGTCTCGGAAGAAGAATCACGAGCGCACTACCCCACGCATGACATGGAGTTGGCACCGTAGCCTTCGCTCAAGACTGGGGGCCACTAATATACGATGAGCGCCGAGGTGTTTTCTGCACCATAAAAGTCTTAAATACATCTTCACACGAGCCCTCAATATGAGGCAAAATAGAGAGGGTGAATGTGGAGTTTTTGGAAGATTAGGACTTCACTGACGCCATCCCTGCAAGGCAAATGTGGTGGCTGATGCGCTCAATAAAGTCACGGAGTGTCATAGTATACCTTCCCCGGGAGTGGCGGATGCTCGAGATAATGGGGCGCTTCAGATCGCAAGACGATGAGCAGTGCTCAGGTACTGGAAGTAAGATAGCGCGCCGGCTTCACTGAGCGAGATAGAGTCCTGGCAGACGCGTAACTAGTATCCATTAGTGGATCGAGTACTGTACGTACAAATGACGTAAGGCCGTGGCGACCACATGTATGGTAGTTCGGTATAGGGACGGTTGTGGTCCCCACCAACGGATTTGAGGGAGGAGATCCTCAAGGTTCATTACTCCCGATTCGTGCATCCAAATGGCACAAAGATGGCCGTGACCTTCGCCTCTAAGATACTAAAGCCGGATGAAGAGGCATGTCAGATTTTGTCCGACGGCGTCACACGCTGCCAGGTCAAGGTCGAGCACCGGGGAGAATATCGCCAGGCTACTCCAACCATTAGAGATAGCGGAGTGGAAGTGGAGGCACATCACGATGGACTTGTGACTCATCATGGATATCGCGAAAGCATGATGCGGTGTGGGTTATAAAGTGATCGATTTCACCAAGCTCCAAGACATTTTCCTACCGTATGATGACCTTTACACCTGAGGAATTCGCAGGTTGTATATATGGGAGATAGTACTCGCTGCATGGAGTACCAAGCCTCCATAGTATCTGGACGGATCCCCATTACGCCCGCTCCGGGAAGAGTCTTAAGCCCATGGGGACACATTTGTCGATGAGTACCGCTTTCATCCTCGCACCTGACACGTATCAATCGAGCGACTATTCGTGATTTAGAGACATGTCATGAGCATGCGTCCTAGATCTCATGGGTATTGAGGCACTTGCCCTCGTAGAGTTCTCTTACACAATGTAGCTTATCGATGAGTATTCGCATACGCCCAATGAGGTTCCTCTTCACTGGAGGCCATGTCGATCACCGATATGTCGGGATGCAGGAGAAAGCTCCACACCGGGTCCGCATTTGATTAGAGACACGCTGAGAAGGTGGGTATGATCCGTGGCGCCTCCCACCGTCTCTCGTGAGCCGACATAAGAGTTACAGGCCGATGTACGAAGATCTAATTCTAGAGTTCAAGAAGGTGAGATCGTGTCTTCAAGGTGATGCCTAAGAGAGGAGTGATCGATTCTATGAACAAAGGAAGCCATCGCGAGGTACATCGACCCTTCAAGGTACTCGAGGTGGGCGCGGCTGTATTACTCCATAATACAAGCACCAGCCACGAGTGTTCACAGGTGTTTCACGCCCTACGCTCCGGGCACACCCGCATCCAACTCATATGATCGGGGCAGCTTCGGTTGTCGATGCGATGGGACCTTCGAGATGACTAGTACGCATCATGGATACCGAGAGAGCGTGCTCTTGCGTGGCAAGACCATGAGGCTCAGAAGGTGTCAGATAAAGACCAAGGAGTCAAGGAGGCGACACTGAGCACGAGGACACCGCGGCGCGCCAACTATCCTTCTTGTTCGACGGAAGGTGGGCGCTTGGGCCATTATTGAGCGAAGGATCACAGATATGCATGTGTTTGATTGTGTGTATGTGTGTGTGAATTTTGGGACGAATTTTTGGTATGGGGAGAGTGTAAAACCCGTGAAAATTTTAATTTTATATTTTTTCAAAAAAAGAAAGGGGGCAAATGTAATTTAACAAATAGTCCGAGAAAAGCATTTTAGATCTTTGATGACAAACGGATTGCACCGCTTGGAATCGTCTCTCGTAAATCTAAATATCCAAGAGAATTTCGTTGAATTCCGATATAGTCGAAATTTCACGTATTTCGAGGCAATCCAAAAGTTCGCAACACATGTTTGCTGTGGATGACATGGCGAACACTGGGTGACACATGGCAACATGTGTCGCAATGCATGGCAAAGGCATGCATGTGTGACACATGGCATGCATGGCAATAATACAAGGCTATAATATGGGCACTCAACGAACGCAGGCGCCCACTCTAAGTGGAGTAGCAAGGAGTAAAGGATATAGCGGAAAAGAGAAAGGGAGGAGGAAAAGAGAAAGGGGAGGAAAGGAAAGGAGAAAGGGAGGAAAAGAAAGAAAAGGAAAGAAGAAAAGAGAAGAAGAAAGGAGGCAGAGGAAAAAGAGCAGAAAGGAAGGAGTGTTGCGCAGTGAGCAGACTCGGACGGCAAAGAACCCGGAACTGCGCTACAAGAGGCAGCTCTCCTACTGCTA
This sequence comes from Tetrastigma voinierianum, assembly GCA_016808115.1. NCBI lineage: Eukaryota > Viridiplantae > Streptophyta > Magnoliopsida > Vitales > Vitaceae > Tetrastigma > Tetrastigma voinierianum. The sequence continues at coordinate 25,160 of JAEQBH010008014.1, read as the reverse complement.
TCTTACGCCTAGGGTCGTGTGTGTAATGGCCTAACAGTTTCTGCCTCGGTTTTCCCAGACTTCCTAGATGTCAGGTGGTTTGCTCATGATTTGCAGGATGGTCAAAGACTAAGGTTTCATGGGGTTTGTGGACTGTCTCAAATCGAACATCGTGCTTCGGGACAACAAAACCCAAGCGTAATCCGAAAAATCTGGTAAGCCCAAATTTCCACACACCCTGTGAATCTATCGCCAACTCTGACTCGGCCATAACTTTCTCAGGTCCGAACCCTGATTCTTCGATAGTCTAGATCTCAACAGTGCTCACGAGTCTGAATAATAAAGTGCCTACCTAAAATGTGCGTAATATCGCTGGGTCACCGATAAACTGAGGAATGGTCCATTCTCGAACTTTTGCTTTAATCAATTTGTAAATCAAATGTCGTTGGGACTCCGCATATGGCCCGAAAGGTGGAATTGCTTCGTTGGATGTTTTGTGTGGTATTTACAAAATCGGACTTTCTCGACTAAGTCCGTGACACTCTTGAGGCCAAGCATGGCCTGATTTACGGCCTGAACGGGCAATGTGTGTTATTGCCATAAATTCAATGACATACCGACATGTGCAATTATATGACATATGTGTGATAAAGAAGGAATAATTTATATGGGATTGGTCGATGATCACCAGGTCTGCTTAATATGAATTATAGCATTACTCGCCTAATGGTCGGAATTATGTTAATACATGCTTGAATGATGTATGTCGACATGAATGAACTCGAATGATGCAAAGATGTAGTGCATGCTTAGCGTGATGTACGATTTGAATGTATATGGAATATTAACATGACTAAGCATGTATGCTAATGTCAATCGAATATATGGAATGTTGTGTGCATTGTATTACGAGTGTTCATAGTACAATACGCTGTGTATGGTGTGTAATGTCCGCAGAGGCTTTTCATACATTGGTCAGCGGGTTTGAGTGCAAGTGGCACAAATCAGACATTGGTGTGTGGTAACATCGCCATTACATGGGTGTGTGTATATGGTATCGGTTTCGCACCAAGCCAGCAGAACGTATGGGTTGAAATGGATTTTAAGTCCAATTGAAGTTCGATAATATAATAAAGGAAATGAAATTTGTCTGGGCGTAGCAAGTAGGGGATAGATACTTCTGTGTGAAAGCCCAAAACCCCGGTTAATAAATATGATTCACCTGAAAGTTCAAAAAATGTCCGAGGGTGTAAGAGAGACCCGCTGGTGAGACTCCCGAAAGTTCCTGTTGCCCAAAAAGACACGAAACGACAACAAATATCACATAGACTACTGGTGGTGAGATGGGAGTCGGATCGACTTATTGATTTCCCATTGTCACTTGCATTAGGTGGTGGGCCTGAGGTCGACCCGCACATGGGCATGTAGTGTCGCCTCATACATGCATGTAGTTTTTTTCCATGATAGACAACATGATGCACCTGACGTTGTTGCCTGATCGTAAAATGATCATTGAATGAGCACCTAGCGGGCAAACTCAGAGGATTTATCTCTACTCCGGGCATACCACTCGTCAGACCTCTCACAAGATGTGCATGTGCATGACGCCCTGTGAGGCCTAGATTATAGCTTAGCTTGATCTGGCCTTTGATTCATGTTTTGTGTATATATTAGAACAAACTATTTTTAATATATGTTTCAGAGATGGTCAACTCGATCTATAGAAATGTATGGTTTTGGTAATCAGATAGATTTGTGCATATGATGGGCCCTATCAGGGTCATTTTACTCATGTGGCTGGTCTCATGATATAAGACACACAGGTTTCCTCGCAGTTGACGACGGGCCAACATGACCTCCCGTTTCGGGGGGGCGCTACATAGTGTCATCCGTTAAAGTTGAGCATCAACGACTGGCAGAATCCTTACAGCCACTGTTATTCTAGAATGGAAGGAGCATATTACCATGGATTTTGTAACTAAGTCACGAGAACTAGGAAATTATAATGCTATTTCGGGTGATCATTGATCGACTGACCAAGTTTGTCTACTTCTACCTATGAAGGTCAGGTCTTCTATGGATCGCTTAGCTTTTCTTTATGTTAAGGAAATTGTGAGGATGCATAGTGTATTAGTTTCTATATGAAAACTAACAAACACTGCCACTTCTCGATTTCAGATAGCCTATTGGAAAGCCATGGTACTAACTTGAATTTCAATATCGGCTTTCATCCTCAACCATAGCTAATCGTAGTGCGGTGATTAAGATTTTGGAAGATTTGTTGAGAGCTTGTGTTTTGGACATAAAAGGTAATTGGTATGATCATTTGCTTATAGTGAAGTTTGCCCATACTAATAGGATTTAGTTTCAAGATCGGGATGGCACATTTTGAGGGGTTGTATCAGATGAGATGTTGATCTCCTATACTTGTCAGGATCATGTAGAGAAAGAAAGCTTTTAGGGTCTAAACTTACACAGCTGACATTGGAAAAAATAAATTTGATAAAAAAAAGACTGAAAGATAGCTCAAAGTAGACATAAAAGCTATGCTGATAACCGTAGGCGAGACTTGAATTTTGTGGTTGGTGACCACGTTTTCTTAAAGGTTTCGCCTATGAAGCCTGTGATGAGATTTGGGAGAAAAGGAAAGACCAAATTCTCGCTTTACGTGGTCCTTTCGAGATACTAGAGCTGCCCCATGGCTTATAAAGCAAAGATTGCCTCCAAGTATATCGAAAGTTCATAATGTTTCTTCTGTTTCACCTGTATGGGCATGTTTCTTTTTCCCTTTCTCATGTGGTGGAGTTGGAACCTATTCAGATTTCGGAAAACTTGACTTATGAAGAGGTACTCGTCCAAATTGTAGATGTGATGGATGAGGTACTACAATGTGTGATTGTCAAGCTAGTAAAGGTTCAATGAAGTAATCTTGATATCCGAGAGGCTACTTGAGAGTTAGAAGAAGAAATGCGGGACAAGCATCCTCGATTATTTCGAGATTTAGGTATGTCAAGTTTAGAGGACTAAACTTTTTTTTAGGGGAGTATGACGAATATCAGGAACCCAAATAAAATAAAATAAAATAAAAATAGGCAAATAAGGAAAATTTTAATGAAGGGTATATTGAAATTTCCTTAGGGAAACTCTAAGTATAAAAGAAAAATAAAATAGTAATATTTTTTATTCATTGGATCTTTTTGTTTCTCTTTTACAGTTTCCCGACAGTAACTCCATAAACTAGGTTTGAACTAAGGGAGCTGGGCGTGAGTTTTTTGTAGATTTCACTCTAGTTTTCATAAAATAGCATTATTAAGAAAAATAATGATTTTGTTATTCTTTAATAACTTCTTGTCCATAAGAATTCCGTGAAAACCTAGGATTGGAAGAGGCAATTAAAGATTCTGCTATTTTTCATGATATTTAGATTCCCTTAGTTTAAATGATTAGCTTTAAGTTTCAATAACCTTGAAATGTTTGATTTATGTTAAGTTAAAAAAAACATTAGTATAGTTTGATCTTATGAGTAAAGTTGTTGAAATTGTTATTTGAAAAAGAAAAAAAAAAGAAGAGAGAAAGGTGGTAGGGACCATCCTAGGCTAAGAGCTTGTGGAAAAGAGAGAGAAGGAAAGCAGAGGCCATCGTAGAATAAAAAGAGAGTGCCAGAGGGGCACTATCGTACCATGAGCTTGAGAAAAAAAATTGTAAAGGCTTAGCTTGGTAACCACTGTAGGGTGAATGAGATTTATGACACGTAAAAGGCAAAAAGGAGGTTATTTTTGTCATAACATGAGCTCTTAAAAAGTCAAAAAGGAGATTTAACCATTTCGTTAGATATGTGTGACAAAAAAAATGACCATACATTTGAAAACCTAAGTATGAAATACAAAATACGTATAATGATATGATCAAGATCATAACAATATTAATAATAAAAATAAAAATAAAAATAGAAAATAGAAAAATAAATAAATAAAAATAAAATAAGAATAGTTTAACCAAAAAATGGTTTGTATTTCAATGGATTTCCTTTATTATTCGCTTAGGTGAAATAGACTCTTTTGTTGGATATTTTAGAGTTATATTCACATTCATGTTACTTTGAGTTATGAATAATATTGCTTTTAATGTATTTTTTTATATACACCAAGATTATTTTATTATTTGCTCAACATGTGGATCAAATATATTTTATGTGGAAAATGTTTGACTTTTATGTTTTGTTATGATATAAGTTATGGAGATGTTATATTTGTGAATTGAATTATCAAAACAACGTTTTGACTTTTAAAAATAGCTTTGGCCACGTCAACTTTAATAATAATCAAGAGATCTCAAATTTCACAACGAATAGTTGACATCTACATTCTGATCGGAACGAATCGATTCGCTCAGCTGTATGCTAATAATACTCAAGAGATTTACTCATTCACATTAAAAGAAATTCCAATTTTGAGCGCTAAATGATCAATTTGAAAGTCCCACATGGTCGGGATATCATCTCGATATTCGCACTGTGATTAAAAGCTTTGTTTCAATGTTTAATGAATCTTCGATACTTAAATCGTTTCAATCAATGAAAGAACTTTGTTTGAATATTAAAGGCATGACAAAAGCATTTCATGGAAATAACTAATGAACTTTATATTTCAAAGATTTTGAAAATGTTTGATCATGAACTGCATCTATCTTAATAGGCTAACAATCATTTATGATTATTTTTCGCATCTGTTTTTTAATAGAATGATATGAATGGAGAATTCATCTTTATTAGATTTTATTTTGGAATTCATTATGACTTTGTTTAGACAAAGAGTTATGTTCTTTTGAATTATTTAGTTTTTCAAAGTTGGTTGACATGTATGGATTTTGACTTTTATGACAATTCATACTGAAGAAACTTTAGAAAAATTAAGTTAGTATGGAAATTCTTGATAATTAATGATATTAGAGACATACTTGAAACTTGCAGATATATTTGCAATTGGAATTAATTTAGTTATAGAGTTAAAGGTTTATTCATTCTTACACTTCAAGTCTTCGAGCTCGAGGTGTGAAATAACAAACATGCCTTTGGGCGCTGGTTTCTGGATACAATTAGGTCAGTTTCATGCTAGTTCTCAATTACTAATGAATAATAGTAGTTTATCAAGTGTTTAAAAACACACTTATTCTCTATAAAACAATTTGAAAGTACTTTCTGCACCAAGTCCAATTCAAGAGAAAATCCTGATAATGGTACGGTAATGGTGAGACAAAGACATTGTGAGGTGTGGTCGGGAACATTGTCGGTCAGATAGCTTAGGGTATGTTTTTTTTTCTTCAAAAACCAAGGAGAATAAGTAAAATATAAAGAACACGTTTAATTTTTAATATTTTTTAAAAACATGGAAACACAAAATAGTAAAATAAAAATTCAAAAAATGTTAGTTTCCAAAGAAAATTAAAATATTGTTCTTTATCTTTCAAATATTGTTCTCAAGAATCATTTTTAAAAAACAGAAACCAAATATACATAAGGTTTTGTTTTGTGTTTTTCTTCAAGATTATTGCTTTATATTTGAAAGATAATGTGTTTCTTTTCATGACCAGATTTTCCAATGATAGTTTATTTATCTATTATTTACCGAGATCATAGAAGGTTCATTTACAAGTGGAAACATATAAATGATTAAATCCAGTGACCACTGAAGAATCAAACATGTAATTATTTCAAAGAATATGAGTCCTTTTTATCTTATCATGGATACCTGGATGTGGACTATTGATAGACATCTACTATCGATGCAGTATTTTCCCATTTTATTCAATGATGGTTCCCTTATTTGGTTGAATGGTTTATTAAAAACAAATATTGATGTCAAGAAGGATATACTAAATATATAATTTATATATATTTAAATTAAAAATAATTATTTTATATGATTAAAAATAATCCCAAAAAGAAAAAAAGGAAACCTAAATATTAACATAAAGAAAAAGAGTAAAATTCATATATCATACAATTATCAATCAAATTGAATTATATAACTCAGGAAGTCTAGATATACTTAAATTTTAAGCTCTCAATTAGAAGGAAAATACTAAATATATTACTTTTAAATTTGTAATATTAGTAATATCTTAATATGACATACAGAGGGAATCTAAGAAGTTTTCTTCAATTCCTAAGTATGACATATATTTCCACTACATTTGACTTTCATTAGACATGCTGACACCACCTTCACCAATTCCAATTAGTGACGCTTGTTAACCACTTGCTACCTTACAAGAAACCAAAAACCCAACCTCCGTCTCTAATCTCAATATCCATTATGATTTACCCTTCTATGTCCTTAATTCCCATTGCATTTGCATTGTCAATAATCTCAGACATGATCATAAGCATGATGGCAGTCCGATTATGAGATTTTGTAAGATAATTGTAGTTCTTCATATTACATTGTCGTGTAAAGACTAAAGGTGTAACATACGTGAAATTTTTTTAAAATATCATCATCAAAGACAAGAAAGCACGACTTATTGATCAAATGCTTTATTGTGATGACCTTCTCTTAATAATGTAAATATTATTTATAGTGGATCACTCAAGTAGACACAATGTACTTGTTATATCTCATGGGATTATATAGACCAAATTGGGTGGTTAACTTTGATTACCATTTTATGATGACTTCCATCCACTCATGTAGAAACAATGTAATCATTATATTTTATAGGATTGTAGGACCAAATCAAAGGTTGAATTTTATACCATCTCAGAGATGATCAGATCCCGACCATATAAATCTACGGATCTACATGAGGGCTAGGAGCAAGAATGCACACACCTCAGAAATTTTTATACCCCATACTTTATTTTTGAGATCCACTAATGCAACCATATGATACACCTTGGGTCCAAAGTAAATAATATCGAGACTCCACGTGTATCTTCACACCTGCACACTCGATAATATTCTAATCGAGGGCTCACTCAAAGGTACACTCAAGTATTTTTCTTTTGCTCAGATTTTCCGTTGGACAAAGAGTAGTTATTATTGGTTCTTCTACATGGATGGGGGACACAAGGTGAAATGACTCCACCCTCTGTGCGCACTTTGAAATATCGAATGTACTTTCAGTACAGCTGCATGTTTACTATTCATTTGATTATATCCTCACAGAACTATACAGCTTCACATGATGTCTGTTCTCAAATGGAGTTATGTTGTAAGATCTTCAACTCACGGCTACCTTTCTCTCAAACAAAATACCATCATATTCATAGTGGGCAATATCAGTGGTAGAGATATATCATATATATATATATGTATAAAGATAGCATCTATTGTTATAAGCAACCTACAAAATAAATACATGGTATGCATGCGAGTTTCAGTAGAAAGTACAATTAACTATAGCTTAACGATACGGTTTTTGTTTAAGGTCAGATGACAACGGGCCAATCAACAGCCACCCTCCCAAACCGTCTCGTTAATTTATATTATTTCTCATAGCTGTTTCGCTTAAAATATTAAATGGGATGTGAATGACAAGATTGGAAAGTTTAAAATTTATACTGTTTATTAGTTTTATTATTATTATTTTGATTTTAAATTTATTATATTATGCAAATTTAATGATATATTAAACAAACAAGATAATATATTTTATAATTTCATTTGAAAAGATATTATTATTATATATTAAAATATAAATTATAAATTAAAATAATTAATTTTTTATTTTTATATAACCTGGGTGGAATAGCTGGACAGGGTGAAACAATATCCGAACCCATCCCGTTCCACCAAAAACCCAATTATATTAATCCTAAATCTGCCTTGAATCCGATTGTATTAATCCCATATCCGTAACATTAGGACGAGACGGAAACGGAAAACCTAATTCCCACCCAGAAGACTGTTGTTCCCTTAGCTTCGGAAGCTTCCTTCCAAGTATGGTTCTTAAAATAGGTCAAACGCTGTGGTGCTCTGCATAATGCTCTTCATAATGGATGATACTCTGTTCTGTCAGAGATGTGTCTTTCTTTTCCTTTTTCATCCTTCTTTGCGAACAAGATCCAGAGATTAAAGTCTAATGCCATTGCCGAAACAACATCAAACACAACTTGGCTTTTGTTTTTCCAAGATTGGCAAAATAAATTTTCTAAAGCAAGGGTCTGATTTAAGTCCATGGGGCATTATATTTGGCTTAATTTCCTTCTCCTACTATACACTGCATAAATTTAAGTTCATCAAGAGTCAATTGTGTTGAAACATAAAGTAGGATAATATTTCTTAAAATGTTGATTACAATAAGAAACTAATATAAAGACAATTAACCATGAGCATGAAAAAGCTAAACCTATTGAAAAAAGCATGTTCATATGGGATATGATTCCTACAAAAACAGTAAAAATTTCTTCTCTGGTTAAAACATTTAAAAGAAAGTATGATATCACTTGAGAAAACTCGGAAATTCTAAGCTAAGATCAGTAAATTAGAGTAACTTAAGTATTTTCCTTATAATCTTTAAACCAGCTTGGGATGACTGTAGTCATCAAAATGAACTCCATTAGCTGAGAAGACACTTCAATAATGAACTCCATTAGCTGAGAAAAGCCATAGAGGAAAATGTAAAGAAACAATGAATGTTGTCTCATTCTAAGATGTGTATAGAAACAGTATATTTTTCTTCTATCATGAAATGAACTCTTTTCTAAAAGGGAGATCGAGATCACTTCCATTTCTTTGAGCTTGGGTTTATTGAGGAATTATACAGGTCCTTGCATCTGCACTTTCAATAGAAAAGCAACCTACTTTCAGTACTAAAAGCTGATAAATTTACCTTTCATGTGCCCCGGTTTTTCTCTTCCCCTTCGCTAGCTCCAAAAGCCGTCCTCCATTATTAACTTTGTTGAAAGCTCTCCTTTGCCACTTATGTTATTGTAATTCCCCTCTGTACTAAATATAGATTTGTTAAGAGTAGTGGGCTAGTGAATCAAATCTAGATTGAAAAAGCAATTTAAGGATATATTTTCGTGTGAGCTATGGTGAGATTGTTAAACAACTAAGTTTAAAAGTTCAAACTCGTAGAATTTGAATTTAATAGCGAATATTACGCTCATGATCACACCATCCATTATATGTGACTTAGCATTTATGTGATCAAACAAATCAAACAAACCCATAATTTTTTGCCAAACTCATACCATGTTAAACAATCAATTTTCTTAAAAGCTCAAACTTTTAAGATTTGAATTTCATATGAATATCGTACTTCATACGACAACAAATTGTAGATGATTTATAAGACTACAAATAGCTTCTAGCTTTCCAAATTCAGAATTTTCATTAGGCTTTATGCATGCAATCCACGGTTTTGCTTATGGGCTGATGATATAGAAAATTCCATGGACTTTAGAAAAAAGAAGAGGAAAAAAAGAAAGAAAGAAAGAAAGAAAGAAAGAGGGGGATGGATGATATCTTTGCATATATCGTACAGAGAATACTTCCAAGTGAGTGATGGAGGACACCATAATTCGGATGGTGGCACGCAAAAGTTGCTCACCCAGTCAGTGGAAAACAAACAAAAACCTAAAGAGAGCGTTTTTCTACTTTCTCCTGCATTATCACAAAACTTCCTAGGAAGGGGAAAAGGTCTGGGACGCACTATGGGCATTGTCTAGCCGAAATTGTCAAGTGAGCTGCAATGCATCTCCACACTAAATCTAAAGGAGAAAGAAAAGAAAAGAAAAGAAAAAAATATTATTATTAAAGAAGATCAAAAGTGGATGCGGCGAGCACCACCGAAGCCTAAGTGAATGGTACATGCGTTAAAGATGTACTCGACAATGACAGCGATTGGTCATGGATAAGGATGTTCTTCTCACATCTCTGCCCTCCCTTACAGACGCAATGTTGAATGGTCCAGATTGTTTTCTTTTTAATTATCAACTAGCAATTTGGGCAATGTTAAATCATACACACTTCTATTAGGTAAAAACTTTTTTAGAATTTGGGCTCTTTATATGAATATATCATACTTTTTTACCATACTAGTGTATATGTGGCCCTATACCCGCACACATCAAGAGAGAAACGAATTCCTTTGATACTTATAAGTAATGCACATGATCCCATCAGTACTACTATATATGCAAGATGGTAATCACTTACTCCAATCTGATTTCCTCATGAATATGGTAGTTAGAGGGAATAACTTTTACATCAATGGGGGTTTTGGTTGAATGACCATCGGATACCTGCAACTTGACTCGGCCCAGCTAGTAGGTGATGCCTTAATTGCAGCTTGTTAACCACTGGAATTGCCATATGAAAGAATTAAGTAGATGATTCTTTAATGTTTTACACGTCACGTATTCTTATTCAGTTACTACTACTACTACTACTATGTGTGTGTGTGTGGAAGGGAAGGAGAGAGAGAGAGAGAGAGATACCATAAAGTTTTAGTTGGCTTTTCTCTAATGCTTTTCTTTTTAGACAAGAAAAGCAAAAGTCATCTAATGTGGATAACCATATGCCGAAACTAGATACTTACACTCTTAATATTGTCCATTATATATTCCAAAACACAAGGCACCATTACTGTTTCAAAATGCCTCAAATTCCCTTGCTATCAAATACCTAGAGGCTAGAACTAGCTCTACTTATTCTATTTGTGAACATTATCAAATCGCATATAAAATCTAGGAACCTGGACTGTAATCTCTAGAACCATCTCCTCAGATTGAACTGAATTTCGTGTGTCCCGGGTTTTAATTACAGTACTAATGAAACCTCTGTGTGTGTCATGTTCTAAATCAAACAATGACATAATGAACCTTCATGTGATACAAAAAGATGGTATTTGATGTGCTATCTGTTCTTGAGAAGAAGAATATTACTAGGTCACATGTTAAAGGAGACATATTGATGAATACATGTACATACACCTAACAGAATTGAAAATCATACACCAAAAAAATTAATAAATAAATAAAATTCAAACATTTTGATGCTTGATATATGCATATATCACATCACAAACATGTGCAAGCCTACTGGTAGGCAAACAAAGCCATTGGATCATTCATTCCATGATCTTTTTTGGGGGGCCCCAAGTTATAGTTTATGCACTTGTTTTTGCGCTTTGGCTGGTGCATGTGTCCAGGAGAGTTTTGCAAGAAATACACAAACTTATTAAGCAATGTTCATATTTAAGAATCATTGTCTTAGTCAGTACATCAGATGGCACGGTCATTAATCTCAAATCAATAAAGGATTGTGAAGGGCCACATTTGTGGATCCAATCAGCAGTGATTGGCTTGCCTTTAGCCGGGTTGCAATAATGTGGACAACATATCCATTTCTGAGAAACCAGTTTATTATATAAAGGCCCTAATGGTTTACTCCAAAGAAGCACTGCAACCATCCTTGATAACCTTCTTTTTCCACACTCCTCTGTTCCTACTCATTCTCTCTAGTGACATGGAAGGGAAAAGATTGGAGTATAGAGGTGAGGAGGCATTGAAGGAACTGGAGAAGTTCACAGCCAAGGGGCTGATGAAGTTCAGGAGAACATTCTAAAAGAGAAGAGAAGAAATTTGAGGAGACTGAGTGATCAAGAAGAAGCATGGAGGCTCAGCAGATGTACTGAGCTTTTCAAGCAACGTCCTCTGCTATTACTACAAGCATATCTATCCCACATCCAGAGAATCGCCAATGGTGAAGACTCCTCACTTATTAGCGCACCATAACTGAGATGTTAGTGCAGGTCCCTCGTTCTTTTCACTTGTTCGATCCGGTTTCGAATACTTCTAATGAGATTAATTGAGTTTCTTGCATTTGATTTTGCAGTTCTGGGACTTGATGGAGAGCCTAAGATGATGCTTCTTTTGAGACTGCAGAGGATCTGGAACTGCAGAACCTTTTTATACAATCCTTCATCATGCTAATTATGAACCAGTTAGATATTCTTCATTCTATATATCATACATTTTTACATGTACCTTTAATACTCATAGATTCTTTTATCCTTCAAGGCGAGACACATAGGGTTGAGCCTCCACTCATCCATAAAATCTTCTCAAATTTGTGTTTTTGGTGGCATCCACCCCAGAATCACACCGATAGTGTAGGCTGCGTGTAAGCGCATGATCATAGGTTTAGTGAGCTCTGACTCTATATATTATATCACCCTTACAATGATCATTAATATTTCAAAGGCCAAATATATATAGACGCTATCTAATCATCTCTATTGAATGTGATTATTATAACAAATTTTAAAATTTTCAGGTATATTCCAGGTCTTGATGAAGGAAGGCGGGATGTATTTATATTTCGTCAAGGCGGGATGTTTGACACCAGGTGGTTTACCATCCCGTACAGTTCTTACCAGCTACTAAGAGTGCAGAACTTCCTGGTGCCAAAATTTGACGCCTTCAACGACTTCACTAGCCCCAACCAGGCCATCTTGTGCACTGATAAACAAAGCATGTACTGCCAGTTGCTCGCCGACATCACTACATCAGGTCCTTCGGGATTGGAGCAGTCTTTGATCAGCTCTTCCGCAATATCTTTCTCCAGCGCCATTGGGTGGACCTCTGCAATGACATCCGAACAGGCCATCTTAACTCCTCCTCCGTCACCGATCCTGGGAGTGCCGGTCATCCATGTCGACCATTCTCTCATCCCCCAATCCACGTCTGGCCGATGAAATTGAGGAAATCTGTATCTGTCCGTCATGGAAGGGTATCCTCCCTAGGCTCTGGCCTAGGGCCAAGTACATTGAGGCTGTGATCATCGCTCCACGTCAATATATAATCACATCTCTGGAGTCCTACAGTGGAGGAAAGTTACCGTTGATCTGCACCATGTATGCTTCTTCAGAATGTTACTTTGGAGTTAATATGAAACCCTTATGTGATCCTGCTGATGTGGCTTTTACCCTCTTGCCCAACATGTGTTATTTCGAATTTATACCGTTGGGGGAGAACGGCACATTGTTAAAGGACATGGACGAAGAGAGGGAAGAAAAAGGAGAAGCTTATTTGACCTAGTGCATGTTCGACTCGGATGTTATGAATTTTGGTAAGATTGAGATCTGCTGGTAAGAATATATTGTAGTTTTGTTAAATATAGAGTTCACTGGATTTGGAAATTACATTGAATTAATATATATTGTGAAATATATTTGGTAACATAGAGTTCACTGGATTTGGAAATTAAGCATTGAATTTGACAGATATGTGTCTTTTTCAGGACTGTATAGGTATCGAATAGGGGATGTGTTACAGGTGACCGGATTCCACAACCGAGCCCCGCAATTCCGGTTTATCTGCAGGAGAAACGTTGTCCTCAGCATCGAGGAGGACAAAACCAATGAAGATGATCTGCATAGGAGCATCACCATGGCGAAAAAGCTGCTAGAGCCTTACAATGCTCTACTTGTGGGAATACACGAAGCAGGTGATACTTCCATCTTTACCGGGACATTACGTTGTATTAGAGATCAGAGTACATCTCGCTGATAATTCCCCAACCTACTTGGATCCGAAGGTTCTAGAAGAGTGCTATTACTGTGGAAGAACAGCTTGATTATACCTATCGGGCGGTGCCGGACAGGATAAGTCGGTCGACCGCTGAGATAAAAAAACTGTGCAGCCCGGAACTTTTGAAGGCTTGATGGACCTTTTCATTAGCCAAGGGGGATCTATCAATCAGTATAAAACTCCCAGGTGCATTAAGTCCGACAACGCTCTTAAACTGCTTAACTCTAATGTCAAGGCTTCTTTCTTTAGTCCCAGACATCCTATATGGACCCCTTAAACGAATATTGTAATAACTAATAATCATACCAAGAACAAGCTTTAATTTGTTCTTCTTCCCTAGTACTAGTTTTCTCCAAAGGGTACCTGATTTTGTAGCAGCAAGATCTGATATGCTCTTGCTGTTAGTATATAATACTAATAGTTTATTAACTAATGATTAATAGTCAATTTTGTGCTGTTAAAAGAGAAAAAAACGAGAATAAGCATAAGAACAAGATCAATGGGAGAGGATGATAAATCTATTATTCCAAAACGGAGTACAAGTTTGAAAACATCAAAACCCTAAAATACATAACAAATTTATAGTAATATCAAACCTGAGTAGGTTCATACAACAAATTCCCCCGGCAAAACTTTTCGGGTTGAGTCTTCTGATATGAGTCATCCAACTCCAACATGTGCTATGAAACATGTGCTTTGAAGGTAAGATTTCATGAGAACAGAATACAACTTGTGATGATTCTGTTTCTGGACCAACTGATTGATTATGTTAAAGGAATAGTCGCAAGGATTCGTGAGAGTATTGTACATTCATACGGCCACATATGTTAATTACAAAGTTGTAGTACTACTCCAACAACATCATCAATGAACGAAAATGAAAGGACAATGGAAAAAGCCGCTCCCAAAAATGGGGCATGCCCCATTGCCCTTTGTTGGATTGCACCTAATTACTGTTGGTGCTTGATATATAAAAGTACTGTTAAATAAAAAGGAGAATGGATAACAAAAAAACAAAAATGAAAAAAAAAAAAAACTAGATTTACATAGAAATTGTAAATAGGAAAAACATAAGTAGAGGAAGCCACTATTTTAAATATAGGTTATCAGATTGGATTATTGAGGTTATTAGGGAAAATAATTACAAAACCTTATGATACATACAATACTTTAAAATTCCACATACCCACAAAATACATTATATATCTACTGGCATCCCAAAAATATAGAACAAATTCATACTTTATTCGCTCCATATATAACTTCACTAGTACCCATGAGCATTGCTATATAGCCAGCGATTAAGTGATGATTGAAACGACCATCATACATCATCAAACTTAATTTTACTAGTGGTAGTGATACAGAAATGATTGTATTAATATATTAGAAAGAAGCAAGAATTATTTGGAATTTGCATTAGGGGCAGAAACGTACCACGATTCCCTGCTACAAGGCCCCATAATATCTAAAATTTGTATTTCTGCTCCCAATCAACCCTTCTCCTACATTCTAAATAAATGATTATTACATGATTTTCTTGATTCAAATTATCATCATTAGTATGCCTTGATAATAATAATAATAATGATGATTTTTATGATAGGTTGATGGGAGATTCAAGATAATCTCATTTATGCTTTGAGACAGTCCAATCAGCCGTCTCAATTAGCACACATTCGCCCACTTGCGGGCGTGGAGTAGTATAAATTTTAGCCCCACCAGTTTGAATTCTGTGCAGTTACCTGCCACAACCAGAATCATATAAAGTGGGTTTTAGCTACGCGACGCTATGTTTCAGGCTGCCCTAACATGCGACACCTCTCTCCAAGCGTTAACGAATGATGATTCTGAGGCGCTAGGCTCTATAACAAGTTGTGACCTTTACAGTCACTCTAAATTTTCTCTAATCTCCCTGTCGACGCCGTTACTCTTTTTTTCAGCACACATATGGATTCATGTCTTTTCTTCATCACTTATCTTTTTTTTTTTCCCTTAATCGCCATGGGCTTGAAAATATCATCATAGACATGAAAACAGTAATATATAATATATAATAAGGGCGTAAGAAATGGAAAATAAATCCAAGGGTTAATTATCAGGTTTTATTAGAGATTAGTAGTGAAAGCATTGACTTGAGAGAATTAATTCGTATAACTACTGATGTTATTAAGGTATGGGTATGTTTTGTAAGTTGAGGTGCTGAGTAAAGATAGTTTAGGGTTTGAGGATTTTCCTGTCGGGGTTTTGAAGAATTTTAGAAGTACTGTGAAATTATAGAGTTTTGTCACAATACTCAATCTTGTACCCATATTTGGATAAGGATTTCTCCTTCTTTTACTCATGCGCTTTCCCTTATTTAGTGGTTTTCATAAATATACGTTAAGCATTTGTTTTCTTTTATTTCTTTTTGCTTTTATTTTTTATAACAATATGTATATGAATATGATGCCTGGTTTCCACGCAAATCTACAGGTTTATTGTTGCCTACTCCCAAAACATATGAATATGAGATGGCTTGTGCTCAAAAGATATAATTGAAGAATCAATCCAGATTAGATTTAAATAAATGGGGCCAAATTCCATATGTATAAGCCTTAGGGAAGTATGGATTAGAGTTTTTATTCTCCTCCAATGTTCCCACCACATACAGTGCTGTGTTATCTACACGCCCAATTCTCCCCGTTGTACGATTTCCAAGGGCCAAGAGCTTAAAGAACAAGAGGAAGAAGAAACACAGATCTATTACAGGTATTCGATTCCATGACAGGTATGGTCTTTATGAAACTTCTTAATGATGCCTCACTCATTGTTTTGGTACTAGAGGAGGGCGGTCCCATGGACACACAATTTGGTCAATGGGTGGAGTATAGGAGAATGTGAATGGTGTCTGGAGGCAGTTTTTCAATGAGAAAAAGCCTTCAAGTCTGGGAAGTGAATGATGGGAGTAAAAGTAAAATGGAGGAAAGGGGGAATTGCGGAAGAATCTGGTCCAAATTAAGGCAAGTGTTGTAATTATTTCAACAAAGAAAAGAAAACCTTGAGTTAAGAATCTTTCCCTATTCTCTTATTCTCAGGCCAAGTGGGAACCAGTTTTTGTGGATAAGAATGTTGATGAGGTAGGGGCCGGTTTCCAAGGTCTTTTAGACTGCATTGGCCAGATTCACACCTGGGAAATCCATAATGGTAGAGGACCTAAGGTAGACTAGTCTGCCTAGGTTTACTTTTCATGATTATTTGTTTGAGGCTCCCTAAGGTCATCGATAAAATTATAATCTATGCTGATGGACAATCCTAGGGAGGTCCAGTTGAACTGATTCCAAGTTTATTTTTTAATAGGCCATTGTCAAGTCCTTCTAAGGCAAATCTAATAATTTGTCTAATGGTTAACTTCATAGCCTCATAGAATCTATTCGAGCCCAAAAAAAACCAAAAGGCTAATAGGCCAGATTCACACCCAGGAAATCCATGTCGGTGGGCCACGTACCAGGTAGCTTGGTGGTCCGGGCAAGAGGGGTTTGATCTAAATGGTCATCCATTTGAGCCTCTCTGAATGATTTAGTCATGATCCGGCTTGGACACTCACTCCTATAAAAATAAATAAATAAAAATATTCTATGGCGGTTGGTGGACCAGTTTCAACAAAATCAGTTCGGTCTTGGGCTGGGCCCTCGTTCTTGATTTGTCCCCAAATCCATCTCTCAATATCCAATTGGTCTATTTGGGCCCCAAAACTAGAAACTGGATTCATCGCCTGGGCTCCACCTCCCTGACTCAGATTATTTTTGTTTTTAAGGTTTAAAGGTTTACAATTAATTTATAATCTTAAAAAACCTGTTCAGTAGGTAAGAATACTAAAGGGTGAATGAATGATTAATTAATAGTTATAAATTTAATTAAAAATTTTAGAATAAGATTTCTGGCACTTTTTCTTTTTTCTTTTTTCAATATTTTTATGTTTATGATTAAATAATATTTTATAGTTTTAATTCATAATGGGCTTCATCTAAAAGTGAAATAACTTAATTTAAGATATTTAATAAATTAAATATATTTGATAAAATAAATTTATTTAATAAATAAAATATATTTGATAAAATAACTTAATGGTATATTTTAATGTCAAAACATTTCATTAATAAGTAAAAACAATTAACTTATTTTTAAATTTACATGTCTATTTTTACTCTTTATTTCTTTACTTACTTTGACCTGTGTTTTACTCCATCACCTTCATAGGCTCCATTGTTATTCAATCTTTTTGTCTTAATCATAATTTATGCTGATTAATTCTGACAGTTTGATTATTTAAAATATATTTTAAGCTATTCTTTATCAAATAATTTTCTCACTTAAAATATTTTCTAAGAATAACTCAGAAAGCTTTTATTCTTATAATGAGTCGCCTAGCTATAGCCAGACCTCATACATCAAAGATCGAAGAACCTTAAAAATCATTTAAGATAGCTCCTCGCTATATTTCCAATTCCGATGCTTAGAAGGAACCCTCCAGGCTGCTTTCACTCCACTTCCGTACAGAATCCTGGAGAATCTCCGATAATTACAGGTTATGCTTGGAAAATATTTAAAAAGTTACAAAATTCTCGGCAAAAAGCGTATAGTGATTTGAATTTAAGGAGTAAATATTATGCTTTAAAGTGTGATCAACAAAATTCCCTCTACAATACAGTGGTAAAGGTCGGTAGGCGCATGGTACAACATAATCAACGAGTCCGGACGCAAGATTGCAAATAGATGCGTAGATAGATAGTTGACAATGTTGGCGTAACGGTCCATCGGAGGCTCCAACTTCCGTCCAGTTGTCTTGTTAAAAATATTTGCAAAGTTTTAGCTAAGATCATATAGGCCTTCGGAGTCCTCCCATTGCAGAAATGATAGCCCTGGAAAAACCAATGGTTTCATTTACACATTTCTCTTAAGGTTCATAATGTTTAAAAAAATTACCGATTTAACTTGTTGACTATCAAATTCAGCACCACATGTTTAGTCCGGTTTCTATTCGATTCAATCCTTTGAATGATCACTTTTTCGATTCATTAAAACATTTAAAATCGTAGTACTAGGTAAATGCAGTAAGCTGATCATAGACAATTGCCGAGATGACCGACTTCTTGATAACCAAACTCCTCGGTGATTCGACGTTCAATGTGTCCAAGATTGCCTTCCTTCCACCACTTGGAGGCGGACCACTGCGGGCCAATTAAAAAAACCTAGTTGAGCTAGTAAGAATTTTATTTAAAATTCTATTACTGGATTGATAATTAAATTTAATAAATAAATAATTAATTAAAGGATTATAATTGATTGGCTTAGGTTGCATATCTTGATGGAAGGGGTGAAAATTTAAATTTTAAACCATGTATGTAATAAGATCCTCTCCTTGCCTACGAAGTTCCTAAAGAAATTCTTTTCATCACCACGAACAAGTGTTGAAGATCGATATACAAAGGATTAGTGCAAATAATTTTTTCAGATAAGTTTCCTTTGAAGCCTCGTTATAATGGATCCAGTTCAATAGACTCTTATTTTATTTTAACATGTGACATTGTTAAATCAAGATTTTTGAATTATGTTTCTGGGAATTATAGAGCCGGTTTATTTTATGTTTTGATTATTTCAATTTACATGTGAAGTGAGGAGAAGGCTTAGATATTCATGATATTCCTCAAATGAATTATATTATTTAAGATTTATAGACATAGTATTTTATGAAGTTTCAGAATGTTATCTTTTACGAAATTCCTTTTCATTTATTACGTTGGGACAGGACTCCTTCATTTTCTGTATTTGTTTCCTGAATTCATTATTTAGTATTTGGCTTATGTATGTATGGAAATCTTAAAAAAAGGTAAATTGATATGGTTGTGTAATAGCTCAGCTCCACTCACCAAGCCCAAAGAAGTGGCGCTGGCCCAAATAAGAATACCTGCGCCCCCCAGACAAATCCCAAAACGGCGTCTGCCCGCTAGGTCCAAAGGACGATCTCGATGAATTGGGGCGTTCATATCCCAAGAAATCAAATCGTATTTCCGCCCACAATGCAAAATGTATCAACCCCTAACAAGATATCATCCTACCGATCCAACCAACTATCGCATGGAAGAAAAATAATAACAGATCATCACCAATTGGATCTCCCCCAATACGTGGCAAGATATCCAAATAAAATGCTGAACTATTGTTAACCTGATATTTGGACAAGAAAAATCTCATCCATCAGAACAATCTAAGACAGCATTAACCGGTCGAACATCTACTATACAGATGGCACCCAATGGTGAGCAAATGACTTAGCTTGACACTCATACGCGCAACACATCTCGCCCCTCTAAGTAGTCTCTTTCTCTAAGAAAGAAATTGACTTAGCATCGGAACACGGCACCCAAGACAAATTCCCGCCGATCCCTTCTTTGTTCTCGCAGAGGAGGCTACATCCGAGCCCCGCAGATCAACGGCCGCGATCCCGCTCTCAACCCACGATCCAAAACGCCGCATCCCAAATCACAAACAATCCGAGTCCAACCCCAAATGACTTCACACGCTTCCACTCCCGCCCGGCTGAAAAATGCATCATCAATGGCGCCGTCTACTGGAACGACAGCTCTATATAAATATAATCGATTTCTCAAGACGATGGTATCAACCCGAACCCAAGCAGAGTTAACGCCTAATCCGCCAAGGATGCAGGATCCACTGTGCGACGCGACAACAGACCCAGACGCAGAAGCAATGCAAGCCAACACCAACTAAGTGGAAGCACTTCGCCTCATCAATCAACGCTTGATAGAAGAGTTGTAACAACTACCGCGATACATGATCCACGGAACACGACAAAGCCCAGGTCATGATCCCCACCCGAGGAGCAACACCACACGACATTCCCAAGCTGTACTTAAACAGAGCGCAGTCCGTCGAGCTGGTGGGCCGACCACAATCGCCCCCACAAGAGGAAATGGAGCAATGCTCCTGAGGACATGTCGGAACGGCGAACTATGATCACCCACAAACAGGAGCAAGAGAGCAACTGCGGGAGCAAAGAGGTTTAGAGTCGGGCCGCTGAAGAACTCCAAATGTACAGGTGGTTAAAGGACGCGCCCCATTAATTACGGACACCTCGTACAAAGAACCTAATCACTCCTTTAACGCCGAGGTGTTACGCTACCCCCTTCCAATAAATTCGTAATGCTACAAGTGGAAGCATTCGATGGAATCAAAGATCTCGTCACCACCTCAATACTTACAAAATCAAATGGAGTTGTATGGGTATCGGGACCCTGCGATGCAGGCTTTCACACACGCTAAAAGGCCCAAAGATCAGCCCGTTTTAATAGAATTCCCACCTTCATCAATTTCTTCATTTGCAGAACTATCCATTGTGGTTCGCTTCCCACTTCCACGGCTGCACGATGTAAAACCGAAGTTACCATATGTTGACTGTCAAGCAGGGCTCGCAGGAAAGTCTGAAGTCCTACGTGCAAAGATTCAACGCCGAGTCCCTAAAGATAGACATACCCGATGAAAAATTCGCAATCACTGCATTCATTGCTGGGTTAGGAGTGCAGTCGAAGGATCTGATGTTTTCCATCTCAAAGAACCCTCAAGCAAGCATGACTGAAGCGCAAAAGCGTAGAAGTATATAAACGCGAAGAAGCCTCATATTTCAAGCATAGAAGGAGAGCTCCTCCACCCATGAGAAGAGTGGAACAAATAAAACGACGAGGACGAAGCCCCAAAAGACGAAGCTTACCAAGAAGGATCTCCGAAGAAAATGAAGAACGATCCCAAAAGCGGCAACCTCGGAGATCGTCTGGGTCCACTACAGTCAGAGAGACGACGACGTTATTTGCCCTGGGCCGGGCTTCACCCCTCGACAAAATTTCAAGGTCGAGGTCCCACATGAAAATGAATGAACAGGCTCCCCGAGGTGGCAAACCTCAAATGAAATCTGATCCCGCCACAAGGATACTGATCAGTTATTATGAGGTCCATAGGGACTATGACATCGACTAGATAACCTAGATAGCATCTCAAGGAGAGAACAGAGTACTTAATACTCTACGCTGATACCTGGGCGTTTTATATTCAAAGGCAGTCAGAATAAGTCCCAAAATCGCTCTAATCAAACCCAAAACAGCCCTGAACTCAACAACCGCCTACAGACGACGACTCCAAAGAACAGCAACCCCTAGAGAAATCCATGTGATCTCTGGAGGATTCGCAGGAGGAGGAGAATCCAGTTCAGCCTGGAGGTCGATCACGCAGTGACGACGGAAATGGTGGGAAACATGCTTTGATTCAAACCCACTATGGCTCGACACGTCCCATCACATTCTCTCGACTTTATCTGAGGGATGGCAACACCCCCATGACGACCCATTGGTAGTTCACGCAATTGTGGCCAATAAAACAAAGCCACTCCGTTCAGTTGATAAATTCGAGCTCGCCTTGACATTATCTTCACGTCCGCCTTCTCGATAAATGGAAATCGGGGGAGAGAAAACTCGGAGCCCGTCAACACACATCCGCGGGATTTTCTCTCGAGGAAAAGCGTGTTACCTTTCAGGGCTCACATCCACCGGCGCTCACTTAGGAGAGTCTCTTGCCGTGCTTAATAACAACATCAAGATTCCTCATTGTAGACGTTTCGATCAGTTTTATAATATGTTGTTAGGAAGACCCTCACTCAACGCAATAAAAGCCATCCCCTCCGCATATCACATGATAATCAAGTTCCCAACCATACACGGAGTAGGGATGGTTCGAGGAGATCAACGGATAGCCAGGGAATGCTACACAGCCTCCATGAAGCAAAGAGCGGTCGACTACGTGAATATGGACGAGCTTGACATGCGTGACGAGGTGCCCACCCGACCCGAGCCTTCGGAAGAACTAGAATCAGAATCGCTGGATGACGACCCGAAACATCTCGCCTATATCGGCTCCAAGCTAGCAGAAGACCTCAAGAGCCTCCTTACCCGCTGAGGCGGTATCGTAGACGTCTTCGCATGGAAGCAAAGTGCATAGGAGGAATTGACTTACAAGACCACCCATAGTCGAACACCACCCCATCCTTCCCAAATTAGTCATAGCGAAGGAGCTGCACCGTAAAGGCAAAAGCCATCAACGAGGAGGCTCAAGCCCTCCAAGCCGGGCGATCGTGAGGTGGAGTATCCCGAGTGGTTGGCAAACGCCGTGCTCGCCAAGAAAGCCGAATGGCAAGTGGCGACTAGACGACTGACCGAGATAGAAGAAAGATGTCAAAGGACGTACCTTCCCTTTGCCGAGGATCGACCTCATCTGACGCCACCGGCAGCCATGAACTTCGCTTTACTGATGCCTTCCCGGCTACAACCAGATCGCATGGGACCCGTGAGCACCAAGAAAATACCTCTCGTCATTACAAAGACAGTGGAACTCCATTGTTATCGGTGATGCTGCTTTGACTCAAGAACGACGAGCCACCTACCGTAGGTTGGTGAACCGGATGTTCCGTATGTGATAGCGCAACTACGGAGGCATACATAGACGACATGTCGGTAAAATCCACCACGACCTCTCACATCACTCATCTCCGAAGCGCTCCAACCAAGAGTTACATGAAGTTAAATCCAAATAAGTAAAGCCTCTCACAAGTATCACCAAAATCCCGGCTCTATGAGCGAACGAACCGAGGAATCGAGGCAAATCCGTATTAAGATAAAGGCTAGGCTCGCCATGTCATTACCCTCCGTATAAAGGAAGTACAAATACCGACTAAGAAGACCGCAGCCTTTAATCCGTTTCGTGATCCAGTATAAGCGATAAATGCCACCCTTTCTTCCAAGTTCAAGAAAGCCTTCAATGGATACAAAGTGCAAAGAAGCATCTAGCTTTGAAAACCTACCCGAAGTTCCCTCCCATTCTAGTAAGTCCCTGTCAGGCGGGAGCTCCTTACCATACTCAACTCATGCTCTGACTTCTCAACCGCTATCCCTCGTCAGAGATAAAGAGCGAAGTTCAGTGACTCAAGCATTATTACAGCAAATTTTACTCTCAGAAGAGGAGCAGAGGAGAGGTACTCCAAGAATGGAAAAGTTAATTTTTGCCTGTAAATCTGAGCCTCTAAGCTCCCGCCCGTATTTTCGTGCTCATACCATAGAAGTTCCAACGGAATGGACCAAGAAACAAGTGTTGCATAAACCCAGACCTCCCGGAAGTCGGGATGGCGTAGCCATAGAGTCAGAACTGAGTTCATCTTACTATGCATAGCGTTTCACGCCGCTCGGGAGTCGTAGACGCTGAAGAGATCGCCACTCTTACCAGAACGCCGCCTGGTGACTACACATTGAAGAGCAAGCACTGACTTTGATTAGTTCCATCTACTCGCACGTGCCACGCTTCAGAGTCGATCACCGTGCTACATCTCCACTACCGAACGCCACCAAGGCCACCGCGCCATGAGCCAAGCAACTCACTCGACAGCTTCATCTACTCGGCGACGCGCCACGCTCGTGAAATGACGCCAGTTACATCGCCACTCTACTGAACGCCACCAAGGCTTACGAATGCCACGGCGCGGAAGCTACGTACTACTTAATGGTGTTCATCTACTCGCGACAGCGTCACGCCGCTCGTGAGTCGACGCCAGTTACATCGGCGACTTACCAACGCCACCGGCAAGCCACCGCACACGGAGCTGGCGAACTCACTCACTGGTCCCACTTTTCACAGCCACGTCAGAGTCGATCACCAGTTACATCGCCACTCACTAACGCCCCGTGGCACACAACACGAAGATTAAGTAAACACTTTTGGACGAGTTCATCTACTCGCACAGCCACTGTCTCAGAGCCGATCACCAGCAGACGCCACTGACCGAACGTCACTGGCACACAACAAGGAGCCAAGCAAATTTCACTTCGACGAAGTTCATCTACTCAAGACAGTCACATCGCCAGAGTCGATTGGCCAGTTACATTGCCACCTCTACTGAACGCCACCAAGGCCGCGCCTACACGAGCCAAGCACCTCACTTTGACGCAGTTCATCTTACTCCGCACAGCCACGCCGCCCTCGTATCGATCACCAGCTACTTCGCCACTCGGATGGAACGCCACCGTTGCCACAAATGGCCATGAGCCAAGGCACCACTCGATGGAGTTCGTCACTCGACAGTCACGCTACTAAGGAGCCACTGGCCAGTAACTCACCCAAATGGAGCCCAAGAACTCACTCCTTACGAGCCCCCGCCATCAGCCCCAAGGGGGGCCGACGAGCCTCCTTCCTAGCAAAGCCTCACACGTGGACGAAGCTCGCCCAACTCGTCCCGCATTGACGAGCTCTTCCTAGAAGTCCACATAGACGAGATCTTCCTAGCTGTTTCACATGGATCGAGCTCGCCTAACTCGTCGTGATTGACGCAGCCTCCCCTTCCTAGAAGTCCACATAGACGAGCACCGCCCAGCCAGCTCGCACTGACGGTCTACACGGAGGCCCCGCCCAACTGTTCGCATTGACGAGCTCTTCCTAGAAGTCCACATAGACTAGCACTGCCCACCAGTTCGCAATTGACGAGTTCACATGGACGAGCCCTGCCCAACTCCGTCGCAGACGACGAGCCTTCCTAGAAGTCCACATAGAC